>BROJ01000380.1:0-45428 GCA_026008555.1 Fistulifera pelliculosa
CTGTTCAAATCTTCAAAATCGGCGGTCGTCGTGAGAGTGCAAATACAGTTCAAAGGAACGTCGATTGTGCAATCCTACTCCAAAGATGAGCACTGATACCCAACCATTCCCCACTTGATAACACGACCTACACGTCCTTTGAGCGGGCCAGCACCGACGCGCACTGTCTTTGAAACCAGTGGTCGGTGGAAATCGTGGATAGCAAAGGTTTCTGGCTATCTGCGTCAATTTCAGACATTGTTCTGGTCTGAGGAGGTGTTGCCCTGACGGCATCCATAGAATCCTCTGAAGCAGACGAGGTAACGGATTGAGTGCGGGACTGATAAACGCTATCTTCATGAGCAGCTAACACTAAGTTGTGTGCTAGTTGACGCACTTTGGTTTTCGATTTCTGTTTTGGCAGACCTCGACGCGGTGGCGGGTTCGTATCGTAGTCGGCATGAACGTTGCAGTACTTGGAGTTTCCCACTGCGATGTAGGCACATTCTCGGCCCCTTGTTGTAGTTGCCGAGCATCGAGTCTCGTTGAGAGATGCTGTATAACGGCGATCTTGTGGCGAGGTGGAAAGCGTTGAAGGATGATGCGCCTGAAGACCAACGGGCTGTTTTCCTTGCGCTTCTTTGCTTTGTGAGGAAGAACGGTGACCTTGCAATTTGCGATCTCCCACGAGCTAAGATCAGACTCATCATCCAAGCTGCCTTTCATCCGCATACTTAGACGCTTGATACAAATGTCCGACTCCTGTTGAGAAGACGTATCATCGCTATCTCTGGAGATAGCGGCAGCTATTGTTTGCTCCAAAATAGGAACAAAACCATTAGGTGCACCACGAAGATACTTGGGATCGGACGGCGCGCCAATCTTCTTGAACGGTTGAAAGATTCGCTTCTTGATAGGTAGTGAGCCACATAAAAGGCGTGTGCTGCGAGGACTGGCATGGCTGTTGTATCCTTTAGCTGAAATCATCTTTAACTCACTTTCGGAAGAGACGTCGTGCTCGGATGAGATTCACGGATTGTGACCTGAATCTATTCGAAATGAAACCAGGATGGCGAAGATACCTCGGGATACAGTATACTCAAACGTAAGAACAACGAATTAAGTGATTGCTTGGTATGCGGAGACTTGGTTGGAGGAATAGTCGCTTTTCAGACGTGGCTTGAGAATCCTTTCGATTGCAGTGTTGTGCACAACGAAAAGTTTGAGCAAAACGATACGAATGAGTGGTCTCGACTCCAGGTTCCAGATAACGATAGGCAACAGAAACCGAAATATCTTTTCGATTGCGAAGAGCAATAGACTACGGTAGGCAATAGATACGTTCGACAGAATAATTATTGATGGAATGAGATAATTCCGTCAAAAAATCGTGTTCGTTTCAATTAATTCCTGCCCCCATTGTGCTAGTACAGAACCTACGTATTCCTCCTGTAGAAAATCTTTAAATCGGTCCGTCCTGTCATCAGGTCATTTAGGGTCATGGTGACGTAATCACACAGATTAACCAATAGTATCCTCTCTATGCCGTGTTGTACCTAATTGTGTTTTGTACCACTCTGACGCGTTGACAGCACCTACCAGTAGCTTGTTTGTTGATTTACCCTAACAATACCCTAGCTAGCAACCTAAAAACCTAACTTACCCGAACAATACCCTAGCTAGCAACCTTAAAACCCTAATTTACCTAGCTAGCAACCCTAAACCCTAATTTACCCGAACAATACCCTAGCTAGCAACCCTAAAAAACCTAGTTTACCCTAATAATACCTAGCTAGCAACCCTAAAAAACCCTAATTTACCCGAACAATACCTTAACTAGCAACAGCTGGGGTGTGTCCGATAACGAGTGTGATGGTTTACCAGACTGCCATTGATCACTGCCGAGACGTCATTCACCCACCGAAGGGGAAACAGGTTTCGTCAAATGATAATTTAGTTCCTATCGACAATGCTACAGGCAAGACCCTCGATGACAACTATGAACTGTTGGTGTCTAAGACCTGCTGCGATGATCGAGTTGGCGAAGGCACCCTTGTTCTACTTTCTCAACATCGACACGTAATTGTTTCGCTTTTCTACGCGGTGTGCAACAGTCTTGGGTTGAAAGAAGCTGCTTCTGCGTTTGTCTACAGCATGTACAATTTTCAACCAGATGTGACCCCAAATCAGTCGTTTCGGTTGTTTTGCAATGGGGACTCGTTGCTGGTTGGCGGCTTTGCTGATTCGTCGGCTGTACCTCCTAAAAGTTGCATTATGACAATCGAAACAATGGTATTTTTGCAGGCAAGCGTGCAGAGAACTACCCTCCTACAAGTGATGATTATGACAAGATATTCGCCGTGGGCATGTCCTTGGTCCATCCTGTGGCAGAAGAAGGAAACTCGTACATGTTCGGAATTCGTCGATTGATTTGGATCCAGAAGAAACTCTTCTTTGCTTGGGCAACGTTCCCCATGGTGCGGCTACTCACATCCAACAGGAGGACGACTCTCGGTCCATCTGGCCCGCTCTCCGTGTCAATGTGGACGTGAAAGGCTCCATTAAGCCGGCGCGAAAGTAAATAGTAAAGAATCCTCATTCTATGATATTTAGAAACGTCCAAGTTTGCGAAAACACCACGGAATTCGCACTAGCCTAGTGTCTCTCTAGATTAAACAAATAATTGTTCACTCGCTTCACGAAAAGCGGAGATTTTCAGTTCAGTCACTCACCGCCTAAAACGAATTCTTTACGCTTGATTTGAACACAGCATGTCATGACGATCAAAGACATCGTACACGATTTGTGTACGCTCTACTCTATGCATACTAACTACCGGTACTCTGTCTGTCAAACCGTCGTTGTGAGTTTTGCCGAGGTTCGTGCTTTGTCGCACAGAGAAGCTTTTGGCTTTTTCGCAGATTGGAGCGGCATGCTCAAGACAGTCCTTGGCTTGCAACACGCAAAGTCATCACCATTATCATTCTCAAGTTGCCTATTCTTATGTCGTCCTTTCTTTTAGCAGCTGCCAGCGCCATGGCTTCTAGAATGAAAGCAAGTGCAGATGACAAGGCTGAGAGTACAGCTAGCGAGCAAGGCCCTGCTGTTGATCGGAACCTCTTTGAAACCTTGAACGATGAAGCTCTCGCACAGCATGTCTTTCCTGACTGCGTAGTCAAGGATTCCAAGGAAAAGATCATTCTTCATTATATTGAAGAGTTCTATCAAAGGTTCGGTCTCCGGCTGTGCTACAGCAAAACGGCAAACAAGTGGTACCCTGGGACAAAGCCTGGGGACGACGTTACCAAAATGAAACCTGTCCCCGCTTTCTTCAAGGCTCAATCATTTGCTGATCTGTACTGCAAGGACTGTCGCGATTGCCGCGATTCCTCGGTCATGAGCGGGGGTGATGCCAAGCACGACACGAAGCACCATGGTGAAATGCATGTGGTGGCCAGCTTGCAATTTTCTCCCCTGCGTGACGATGAAGCACTTCTCTGGGAAGGGAAAGTCTCGTTTCTCTATTTCCACAACCTTCATAACGAAGGCGCTGCTTTGAAACGGTTGATGAGTAGTGGCTGGTGTGTCTTGAAGACGCCCAACATCGCCAACGATGTTTACCAGGCTGCCATTGACCACTGCCGAGACGTCTTTCACCCTCCGAAGGGGAAAAGGTTTCGTCAAATGATAATTTAGTTCCTATCGACAATGCTACAGGCAAGACTTCTGATAACAGATATCGTTTGTTGATGTCTGGTGATGGTAACGATTGGGATGATAGGCTTCTTAACTCATGCTGCAATGATCGAGCAAGTGGGGACACCCTTGTGCAACTATCCCAGCATCGACAGCTGATTGTTTCGCTTTTCTACGCGATAAGCAACATGCTTGGATTGAAAGAAGTTGCGTGTCCATTTGTCTACATCGTATCGAACTTTAGGGTGAATCGAAGCAAGATAGCCCCGAACAAGTCGTTTCGTTTATTTTGCAACGAGGAATCCTTGTTCGTTGGCGGGTTTTCGTTTTCGTCAACCGTGCCTCCGCTGCAATCTCGTCGTGACAAGGGAAGCAAAGATTCTTTTGTAGGCAAACATGTCGAAAATTATCCACCGACCATGAATGATATCGACAATCTTCTCGCCGTGGGTATGTCCTCGTTCATCCCTTGACTGCAGAAGGAAGACAAGTTCATGTTCGAAAATCGTCGATTCACTTGACAGAAGAAGAAACTCTTCTTTGCTTGGGCGATGTTGCCCTTGGTGGGCTACGCATCACATCCAAAGTTGAACGATCACAGGCCCATCTGGCCTGCTCTTCATGTTCATGTGGACGTCAAAGGTTGCCCTAGAAGAGTTGGATATCTAGAAAATGGAATGAAGAAGACACACATGTGGCTGCGCAGACAGCGAAAACACACAAAACAAGCGGGCGCGGAAGTGAAGATGATTTCTTTACGGAGTATATTTTTGTGTAGTCTAGGTCTATTATTAATAAATGTGTGAATGTTATAGTCTGCTTTTCATCTTTTGCCGCGAAATGAGAATTTCGCGCACAAGGTTTATGGACATGATAACATGTCAAAATTTATGTTGCAAAGCACCTACTTCTTGTAACGTAAATGGAACTCTTAAATAATGACGAACTGAGCTAAGAAAGGTTTAATCTTTTAAAACCAAATGTCATCCTCTTCGTCTGGATCTTCTATTGGCGCGAGTGCCAGCCCCGTCATCCAATTTTTGGCAGGTGTCACCGGTTCTTCTTGTCGGCCGAGGCTGAACGTATTCATACTGAACGATTTGGACATGGTTGGGGCACCAAGAACTACTCCGTCTGACAGAGAACGCTCCCCAACTGATGTCAGCTTCGGCAAAGAGGCGAGATCCACCGCGGAGTGGAAGCGGTTGCCTCTTGTCGAGACCTTCACTAAACCTTCTAGCAGTTCCAACGCTGAGTCGACGTCGTTCAGGTAGCTCGCAGCTGCACTGGGTTTCTTTCCGACCGTACAGGTAAATATTTCCAGATCAGGCGAAATGTAATTATCGCAAGAAGAAACATCAACCAACTGCAAAGTCGCTGGCATTGGCAACAGTGGCTGGTTTGGGCGCGGTTTAGCTTCGAGAACGCGTCTGCCAATTTGACGCATTACTGACAGCATGGGCTCATCGCAGTGGTCGTCTCCTAGGACAAGGGCGTAATCAACCATAGCCTTTTGAGCGATGTCTGGGAAACGCTTGATAACGCGCATGGCAAGGACGCCCTTGTTGACACCTTTTGGACGAACCTCGACGTATCCGCCCTCTTTCAGTCCTCCGTGCAAAACATCTACAGGAAAGCTTCTGAGATACTTTGACAGATGGTCTTCGAGCTCTTTCGCTTGTAGCGAACCGAATTCGGTGTCTGCATCGCGATATTGCCACAGCACTTTCATCTCGGTTTCTTCAATGTAACTTCCATGGGTTCTCGATGTGTAGACCTCCATTATTGTTACAGCTAGTGATCGCCAAGTCCGATCGGTTTCGGGTACAAGTGTTTCCCATCGTCTCTTTGACAAAGTTTTGGGTGTAGGCCACGAAATAAACATACCATGCTCTGCAGCCAAACCAAGATTTGGTATGTCACCAAGGGTCTTCGTGAGCGAATGTCGTTCCTTTCCACTCACGACAAAACTGTATTCCTTTGTCCTCGCAAAGACCTCGTAGTGCCTCGATCATCCGAGCAGTCGGAACGGATTTCCGTCTCTCTCTTTTACCATTTGAAATCTGGTGAGAGAGTCCAGCTAAGAAAACGAAGATATTGCATGATTAAAAGGGCCAAATAACGCAAAGAGAGGAGCAATTCATGCGAAAAGACTTACGTTGTCGTTGGACACAATGGTTCCGCCATAGTCTAGCAAAATCAATCGTGCCTTGGATTTCTTGTACGCTTTGGTGACTAGCGCAGAGTCAAGCGATGTGAAACCTGTATCCATACCAAGCAAGCGGTAATTCAACCCTAGACCAGCTCCTGAAAATTGAACTGGATTGATGTTCTTGTGGACGCCTTTGAGATCTAGCATTACCGCGAGCGCCCAGCGCTGTGTGGTGACACGCGTGACGAATTCTGAAGCGATGCTCAAACGACGAAGACGCTCTTCCTCCTTCATGTTTGCTGCCTGGAAGAAAGCGTTTGCGATCTCCGAAATTTTCCACGGGTTAATGTGTAGTGCACCACGCATCACGCGTGTGGAACTGGAGAATTCGGAAAGAATACAAAGACCTCGTTTACGGCCGTCCGCACGTCCGAGCTCTGTGAGGGCATCTTGATGGGCGATTGTGAACTCGAGCGGAAGTAAGTTGAGGCCATCACGAATAGAAGTGACGACGCACACATCAGCTGCTCGTAGAAGTGCCACGCGCTGCTGTAAGCGAATTTCCCGTTCATGAAGAATCTGAAGGTGAACCGACCCTGGCCACTTTTCGTTGATCTTCTGTGCAAGCGCACAAGTTTCGGACTCGGTGCGATGGTAGTCCTCTCCACGTTCAAACGCTTTGATTCCAACTTGAATTAGAACAATCTTTACCCACTCTGGGCACCGTGTCAAAAACCGATCGAAGCCGAGTAGCTTCAATGGGATTCCCTTAAGACTTTCCAGCCGGTCGACACCACAGAATATAAGTTTATCTGGAAATTGAGTGCGAATGCTGGCAACGCGATCCATGGTACTTGCGTGGACCAAAACTTGTCTCAAGACAGGCGGTTCAACACCCGCGTGGATGCTCGTAACAGCCACATTTCGGCCAGCAGTATCAATTGCAAGCGTATGCCCGCCTGATGCATCAGGGATCATTCCGTAGTGTAGACCGAGTAATCGACGGCAAGACGTCAAGAAGTGACGAGCGTACTCGAAAAGGTGGAACCCGACTTGATCTGCGTTCAGCATACCGCGAAGCAGGTCTTCTCGGCACCAAAGCGTTCGGAATATTTCAGACGACGGAAAAGGAGTGTGCAGAAAGATTCCTACCTTCGCCATTGGGATACGGCGAGTCAAATATGAAGGCAAGATAAGCGGAAACCGTGAACCCATACAAGATCACCTTCGTGAAAACACTGCACGACCTTCTCGGCAAACTGACGATTAACAGCCGTGTACGCAGCCCACAATTCCGCTTCGCGACCGCGACCGCCGTGAATGGGTCCTTGCTCGACGTCATCAAGCTGTATTCGGAAAATTCGTTTCCATCGACATCAGTGACATTCGAAGCACCATTGCCACCATTGTCATCTTCTGGACCGTTCGAGTACACCGATGTCACGTTGTGTAGCACTGGCCAGAGGACACCCTTACAGAATCCATTGTACATTTCACCGAATAGAATCGGGTCCACCCACACGGGGACGCAGTTGAAAGGCAACAAGCACTCTTCGACCAGGCGGCGCTCGTTACGAGGCACTCCTGCTTTCTCTCGAGTGTTTCCATGCCAACCACGCCACTTGACAACACCAACGCGGGTAACACGCAAATGTGTTTGCATGGACAAGAGCATTTCATAGTCCCATTCTGCGGTCCACTTTCCGTCGTCGCTGCGGTTCATTATAACAGGAAGAAACGCGCTGACGACGACGAGACCATCCGTCGAATTCAAGTGCACAGCTTGTTTTGGACCCGATTTGGATCCGGCCCCTCCAGCTGAACGGTGGTGGGGAAGCGGAGCAGGACAAAACCCACTACTTTTTTACGTGGGGCACCAGCTGGAGCCCCAACGCCTCCCTGACTACCCGAAATGCGCAGAGCAGATATTGTCAATGCTCCATCCGAACTGCTTTGCCGTGCGTGCAGTGTTTGAGCTCGCTGCAGCCCTTGATGTGTTGGAAGACGGTTGTGATCGATGCTTGGAGGACCACCAGTGATGCCAAGAACATCATTTACAGTATAGATCTCGCGACTCTGCATGAGATGAAGAGGTACTTCGTGAACTGGCTCACCAGCTGCTGGTTGCATAGCGATATCAGCGTGAGGCTGCTCCGGACCACCATCGGAGGGCTCTCCCAACGGTGGAAAACACCGGCTCTATGAATAGCATATCGGTACGTAAATTTCACTTTCGGGCGCCCCTCCGCACCGCTCTTGATGAGATCCGAGGAAGGCTTCGCAGAGAGCGGTAAAGTGAGCGGGCTGAGAGTGTGATACCATGGGAAATCGGCAGGCGTTGTGTGAAGAACAACGGACTGAAGAAAAGAGGAACAATAAAGTCAGTATAATAAATAGATGAATAAGAAAAGCTGACTTCTCTTTGCATGAGCGGTGTTTAGTTCGAGTAGAGGCGCGATGATCTTCATGATTTACTTTTTTCTCCTTGACTTCCTCGGAGCTCAGTGGGAGTACACAGCAATAAACTCAAAGAAACAACGTAACGCAGAATCGAATTACCTTTCGCTGTCCCAGATCGCCCGTAGGTACCAAAAGACCTCTTCACCATGAGACATCGACTCACAGCGGACGCGAAAGTTCACATGCGCCACCGCGCCCAATTCCTGGTCCGCTTTGTCGGTCGCGTTCATTTTGCAAGCCACTACCACCAGGTACAATAAACAAATAAGAAATTAATCCAATTTAGATTGCAATGAAGAATAATCAAGTAAATCTTCTCCTCCGGTGCAACTCTGAACGTGTTGCGATACCTCTCGTGTTCGTCAGTTCGTCAGGGTGTTTCGCTTTGCGCTTGACACTTTTGGAACTGCGGTGAAGCTCGCACGTCGCTGTCCTACAGAAGTGCGGATAGTACTTCGTGCTGTAGGCCAGAAAGTAATCAAGGCGACATCGCGTGCTGATGTTCGTGTCTCATCGGGTTGAAGCACGAACGGTGTCTGCACCCTGAAACCTGATTGTGACGTCATCTAACCTTTCTCCGTGCGCGGCGGGTCGTGTACGGTACCGTCTACACCTAGGTTTTATCCGGCCTTCGATGAGAGCTTCAATGAGGTTGAGTCTCTCGCAGTGATCCCGAGAGCAGTAACGTTGGACTTTTATGATTTCTTGCCATCCTGATCTCATAATCTGTTCTTACAGGCGAGCGGGCACTTGCAAGAACTGGGGCTAATCTATAACGTCAAGTACCCATTTTCTCTCCAGCAGCAGACAGAACTGTTGACAGCGATCGCAACGAACCAGAACCTATTACGGCTAGAGCTGCGGTGTCTTTCTGTTCTGAGCACGATTTGGAACGAGCTACTCGAGATTATTGAGACTCACGGTAGTATGAAGACTGTGGTTGTCCTAGTTCGCAGTAAACCTGATCGGGATCAGAATCAGGAGGAAAAGCTGGTTGCTTTCATGAAAGCGCATACTCACTTGGATGTTTCATTCGATTGTCGGGATCCGTGGAAGGACGAGAAGTACAATATGGAGATCATCGCAGAGCCTTGACGTTGGCAACGCCAAGCTAGAGACTTGTACCCCCAAGTCCTCCCGTGATCGAGCAATTGGGGCTGCGTTGACAAACTGGGCAAGTCATGATTTTCGGAAAACCAGTCTGTTGCTACATGAGAACCCGGATCTCCTCTCTTCTTTCTTTGAGCATACTTCTTCATCGACAATCCCGCGACGACGAATTCGACAGACGGCTCCACAGTCCAAAAAAACAGAAAAATCTTGAGCCTGAAATGTAGCATTAATAGTTTTATTAGAAATCAACCAAATTGTCGGGAATTGAATGTGTTTACTTGATTGATTATATTTATTCTCCGACGCATTCATGGGAACAATGGTCTCTGAAGCGCTGTTTTAAAATCACATAAGAAGAGAATTCGGCACAGCGAAGCATTCAAGAAGCGAGAGCGAGCACTTCCCATTCGCTCAACGAACGATAAGGGTGATTCGGACGCGTGAACCAGAATAAATGGCAATTCGCAAAAGGGGTGGGACCTGCCCAAGCTAGGGCTGTGCTGTCGTGGCGTCGCATGACAGCGAGCGCCATCTACGCCGCCCCTCATTTCACAGGGGAAATGGTGTGTCTGGAACAATCCTCGTACTTCAAGGGCTTTCGAGCTGTTGGATTAAATGAACAACAAATGAGAAGGCTCAAGTACATGAGGTTTGTCGCATTCTTAGCTCACTTCGCACATGTCGGTTCCAAGCTAAGGATGAAGAAACGTTTGTAGGACCTTCTGAACAGCACCCAAGTTGTCAAATACAGCGTACGTGCAATGCCGCTTCAAAGACGTCGAGAAGCTCTAAAGTCGTTTCTTCGGGGCTTTTGCATGAATAAGCAGCGCCTGCAGTGCTACTGGTTGAATTTCAACTAACTTCGACGAGTCGCCGAGCAGTACACTTGTATGGAATTGTCGCGCATTGCTTCTCTCAACAAAATTCCAGTAGCACTATGAAAAGAAGTTTTCACAAGCAGTTTTAGAGGAAAGCTGCACGGAATTTTGAACCAATACAGAAGACAATTCCGTGCCGTAGGGCAAGGTTTGCGGTCATCGCCATCGCCACTGCTTGAGCAAGTCAGGCGTTAAACGTTGTCGACGCCATCCCGTTTCAATATCATCATAAACTGAGAGAATATTTTCGGAGGAATGAATCATCATCGTCGCTTTATGCTCCTCTTGCTTTATGTGTCGGCATGGTTTGTGTTCTGTTTCAAAAAAAAAGGCCGCCGTTTTCTTTTCTGGAGGGTGCGAGAAACTGTACAGTAGGACGCCGTAGAGAAATGTACCAAGCAGAGGTGCGTTCCGCTTCCGCACCTTCCTTGGGCTGTTTCGTTCGCGCGCGGCACGTCGCGCGCAACTTGTACGACCGCCAACCGTGATTTTCACGTGCTCTTCTACGACCTACGACGCAACAAATAAATTTTCGTCCCGTTCATTTCAAGGCAAACATGGAGGCTATTGCAAAGGAAGAGACAAAGTATTGCGTTGATCTAAACGATATTAGAGATGCTGCGAAAAGGATTGAAAGAATCGCCCACCGGACGCCGGTCTTGACGTCCAGCTCCATGAATCACATTGCAAAACGGAATCTGTTTTCAAAGTGGAGGCCATGCAAAGACTGGATCCTTTAAATTCCGTGGGGCACTCAATGCCGTAAAGAGCGTTCTGTCAAAGCAGCCGGACGAGAATATCATGTTTGTCTCTCACTCCTCCGGAAATCATGCCAAGCGTTGGCGCTCGCTGCCAAACTCTCTGGGCAAAAGGCCACCATTGTCATGCCCAACAACACTCCGTCCGTCAAGAAAGCTGCTGTTGCTGATTTTGGGGCATCGATTGTATTTGTCGAAAACACGAATGAAGCGCGGGAAAAGAAAGCAACGGAAATCGTGAACGAAAGCGGTGGAGGTGAGTTTTGAAATACAACTTGACCATTCGTACCAGTACAATAATATCTCAAGGACGTCGCTTGCTATGAAAAGTCTTCATTCATCCCAGCGAGGACCCCGTGTCATAGCAGGACAAGGCACTGTATGTCTTGAATTGTTCGAGCAATTGGGGACATCCAATTGGACGCTGTGATTATACCCGTAGGTGGAGGGGGTTTGGCGGCTGGGAATATTACGACGGTTCGATCGTTGCACCCAAATGTGAAAATTATTCTGGCCGAACCATCCACACTGGACGACGCTTATCGTAGTTTTAAGGAAAAGAAGTTACTCCAACATGCAGAGGACAACAACTTGGATAGTGTTGCCGACGGCCTCAAGACGACGCTGGGACCCAACACTTGGCCGATTGTGCGTGACAAAGTGGACGATATCTTCACAGTGACGGAACAGGAAATTTTACAAGCAACGAAACTGACTTGGGAGCGCCTCAAAGTAATGATTGAACCCAGTGCAGGGGTGGGGGTTGCGGTAGCAATGTCGGAAGCGTTTGCCGAGAAGTACGGAGATGCACAAAATGTCGGTGTCGTATTATGTGGTGGCAATGTAGATGTTGTCAAGATTGCTACGAAAATGGAGCAGTATGGTATAAATTAATGAAATGTATTCTTGATGACTATTTCTTGGTAACGGATTTGAGAACGCGCTGTGAGCTGTGACGACAATACCTTTGTTTGCGACATTCTCAATCATCGTTTCTCAGATAAACTCTTCCGAATCACCTAGTCACTCGATCTCAGCAAATCATCAATACGGTCTATTGACAAGTGCATAACAATAGAAAGAATAAGATTGTCGAGGCCGCTGGGGAGGTAGCTTCCACAATAGCAGCAATAGCTCCATACGATAGTACCAGTCGAAGAGGAAGAAAATCGAAACCGAGAAAGTAAAAGAAGATATAGATCCCTGCCACCGTACCGAGAAACACTCCTACCACGGAACCTTCCATACTTTTGCGTGTTGCAAGAGGCATTTGAAAGACGTGGCGACCGTACAATCCACCTATCAAAGGAGCCGCACCTGAATCGCCCAGACCAAGGGCAGCAATCAGAATTGCAGCCCGTGGTGTCATGAAATGATAGAGCCCCAAGTAGACGAGAATCCCAGTAAATTGCATCGGTCCCCACAATAGCTCCGAAGGAGAAGACGAACGAGAAAGCGCCTGAACTTCCGTGTCGTCCGGATCCTTACAAATATAACCCTTGTACCAGAGCCGGATCATGAGGGCTGCAGGAACGACCGTATTGAATCTCCACGTCCAGTCCGATGTGTCGTAATACGGCCAGAAGATAAGACTGCTGCTCAATAGCATATGAATGCATGGTTTCGTCCAAGTCGATCGGCTTCGGTCCGCGCTGCTCAGTCGATTGACGAGTTCGAGGCATACTTTCACGAATAGCAAGTTCCACTGCAACACTAAAATGTTGTTCAAAGTACCGGAGATATTTTTCCAGGGTAGCATGTCTCGAAGAATAGTCATAATTGAGAGCGCGAAACAAAATGGAATTGCCGTTATAAAGAAGTCGATCGACTACCGGTAGTGTACGAGTGCTGTTCGGTGAACGAAAAATACAAGTCTTCAATGGACGGAAAAATGTTCTATGTTCCAGATTCAACTAATCTGAAGGCATGGTGTTTTGAAAAGGTTATCCTTGTGAGGAAATGAAACTTCAATTGCTATTTTTGAAGATGGAGGCCTACCAGATTACGGATAACAACAAGAAGGTTTGTGATTGTGATGAACTCTTTTCGCTTCTTCTCACGGATCGTTTTTTGGACAGGAGAGAACGATGAACAGATAAATTCTTGCGTCCGTCTTGCCGCTGTACGTCTCATTCATTTCCCCGCGCTCGCGCGGTCCAACCTGCGACCCTTTTCGATTGTCCGTCTGTCCTGAACCCCGAAACAAAAAACAAGTCGATCCTGTGGCAATGGCAGGATTTCGTTTGCGACCTTTGCGCTTTTGCATGTTGCACCGATCACGAAAGAAGAAGCGCATTGATACCTTTACTTTTTGTTTTCCTTTCCATCTGCATTTTGTTCACCAATGGACGAAGAGAAAACAAGTAGCGATCGAATCGGTCACGCCGAAGTGCACTTCAACGACGATGATGAAGAGGATGAGGAGGACGAGGACAATGAGGAAGAATCGAGCGATGAGGATGAAGAACTATCCGATGTATCGCATGAAGACGATGCTTCAGATGATGAAGACATTCTTCTTTACTCAGCCGATCATTACGACGAGGAAAACTTGCCGGACTATGCATGTCGTTATTGCGGCATTCACAACCCGTCTTGCGTCGCAATGTGTGTCGAGTCCAAAAGTGGTTCTGTAATTCATCTGGCACCACCGGATGCAGCCATCTCGTGCATCACTTGGTGCGATCGCGCTCTCATCAAGTTCAGCTGCACCCCAACAGTCCGCTAGCAGATACCGTTCTGGAATGTTACAATTGTGCCTCGAAAATGTGTTTGTTCTGGGATTCGTCCCCGCAAGTGCCAGTTCCGTTGTTGTCTTGTTGTGCCGCGTGTGCGTTGAGACGGTGCCTGCTCTCAAAGACATGGATTGGGAGCTATCACAGTGGCATCCTGTATTGCAGGATCGACAGTTCCTCCCGTGGTTACTCTCGGTCCCTTCCGAGAAACTGCAACTGCGTGCTCGAGATATTTCGCAAAGCCAAATGGCCCGATTGGAGGAGTTGTGGAAGACAAATCCCGATGCTCGCTATGCCGATTTGAATCGTCCAGAAATTACAGAGGAACAGGAACTGCCTTCGGTGCTGCGAGTGTATGATGATGGGTATCATTATCAAAACATTTTGGCTCCTCTCGTGCAGCTCGAAGGTGATTACGACCGACAAATGAAAGAGAGTTTGACAGAAGAAAGTATATCGATTCGTTGGGATAAATCTTTGGCAGGAAAACACGTGGCGTCGTTTTCATTTCATAGGCTGCAAGCGGAACAATCTAGAATTGTGGTGGAGATGAACTTCGAATCAAACTAGGACAGGGTTCGCAGTTTTATATGGAAGATCATGGGAAGGGGTCGGATATGTCAAAAGCATTGTCGATGGTGAAGTTGAGCTTGAACTGAGAAATGTCTCTGTCCCCGAGAGTATCTCGGATGATTACGTTGTGGAATACGTGTGGAAGAGCACATCGTATGATCGTATGCAGAATGCCTTGAAAACATTTTGCGATCGATGACACGTCGGTCACGGGGTATATCTATCACATGTTACTCGGACATGCGGTTGAGGAACAGCGAATCGCTACGGCAAAGATTCCTGCCACGGAAGCTGAGTTCCATGTTCCAGGTCTGCCCCTTTGAACGAGTCGCAACTCGAAGCCGTGAGCACCGTTCTACAGCGCCCCTCAGTCTCATTCAGGGACCTCCAGGTACGATCTAAAACTCGTCGTAAACTTGTTTCAAATCGATAGACACTCACAAACAAGCCCGCCAGGAACTGGCAAGACCGTAACAAGTGCAACTCTTGTCTATCATCTAACGAAACAGAATATGGGGCAAGTGCTAGTGACTGCTCCGAGTAACGTCGCTGTCGATCAATTGACTGAAAAATTGCCGCAACGGGTCTTCGTGTTGTACGTCTTGCTTCAAAGACTCGTGAACAGACCTCCTCAACTATTGATCACTTATGTTTGCACGTCATGACTCCTCTTGCTGCCGGTGACGAGTTTCAAAAGTTGCAACGCCTCAAGGACGAGATCGGTGATCTCTCGGAACGCGATCAACGCAAGTATCGATCTTTACGTAACCGTACCGAAAAGAAATTTTGCAGGCAGCTGATGTGATCTGTTGCACGTGTGTTGGAGCTGGCGATCCGCGCTTGAAGAACTTTCGTTTCCGTCAAGTGTTGATCGATGAAGCGACGCAAGCCATCGAAGCAGAGGCCCTGATTCCCATTGCGATGGGAGCAAAGCAGGTAGTTTTCGTCGGCGATCACTGCCAGCTAGGACCTGTTGTCATGTGTAAAGCAGCGGCGAAAGCTGGGCTGACGCAAAGTCTTTTCGAACGACTTGTTCTTATTGGAACCCGGCCCATTCGTCTGCAAGTCCAGTACAGAATGCATCCCGCCCTTTCTGAATTCCCTTCCAATATGTTTTATGAAGGCAGCTTGCAAAACGGTGTGACTGAAGCCGATCGACAGTTACTAAATATGCCCACCTTTTCTGGCAAGGAAGATTTTCCATGGCCTGTTCCTGAAAAGCCCATGTTCTTCTATTGCATTAACGGTATGGAGGAGATCTCTGCATCAGGGACATCGTATCTGAACCGCACAGAAGCATCTTACGTGGAGAGAGTTGTTACATTTGCTGCGCATGGGCGTGACTCCAGCGCAGATCGGAGTTATCACGCCATACGACGGACAGAAAAGTACGTTTCGGACTATATGCGCCGAGCTGGAGCGCTGGCAAGCTCGCTCTATGAAGCTATTGAAGTGGCTTCGGTGGACGCTTTCAGGGCCGCGAAAAGATTTCATTCTCGTATCATGTGTCCGTTCCAGCGAAACACAGGAATAGGTTTCTTGTCGGACCCACGCCGTTTGAATGTGGCGCTGACGAGAGCTCGCTTGGGGATTATCTTGTTTGGTAACCCCGCGTCTTGAGTAAAAACCCGCTCTGGGCTGCTTTGTTGATTCATTTCAAGGAGTATGAGTGCCTTGTTGAAGGCACGCTGAGCAATCTTCAGACAAGCTACATTACTGTTTCGCGTCCGAAACGTATCCCAGCCAGTGATTCTCGATACGCTTTTACTGCTCTAGCGAGAGGTGCTTGGGACGGACGATGGGAAGATCGACGAGACCGGTCCAATGAGGCGCCTGCCTTCAAGCGACGTGGACGCAGTAAGCAGACGGATTCAAGGTTCGATCCTCGGTACGAAACAGCAAGCGGTTCAGCCAACGCTATTGGATCAAATGGAGGTATGCCTATTCCGAGTTTTGCTCCTTACCGAGTTACGCTGGCGGTGGAGATGATTTGAGCAGTGTAGGAGGTGACAGTGCAATCGACTCGCAGTATGGTGGAAGTAGGGCCAGTTTTTTCTCACAACAGACGCAACGCAAAGAAGAATCTCGCGGGCCTTCGTTGGGGTATTTCGTCGGGGACCAAGCGGCAATTTTTTTCGGCGGCGATCCGAGCAAGAAATAATACTGATTGCGTTTGATTGCACGGATTTGTATGAAAGTTGTGAGCAATTTTCCGTGTTGCTTCAGTGACCCTTTGCAGGATGTTAGGACAAATAACTCGTTCATATTCGAGGCTGCTCCATCCTTGTTGATGCGCAACGGTCTCCCTGCTGCAACGTTAGCCAATCTAGATAAACAGGCCAACTATTCCATTGGTACAACTCCTTTATTACATGATCCATCCACTCCGTTTTTTCCGATTTCGCGCGGCAAAAGTGGATGTATTCGAGTATTTTTGGCGATGTCTTTTGAATGAAATTTTGTTGATTAATAATGTGCGCAGATTACTTGTCGAACAAGGAAATTCTTTGCAAATGTTATGAATTTCGCGGTGTTATTACGGGAGTCGAATTTTGGGAGGCGAGTCTCTTGTTAATTTTGTGCGCACTTGTGCATAATAAGACGGTGTAGTAAACAGACACGTAAAATTGTGAACTATTCTCTTGGACCTCTACATCTATGACCGCTCGTATGTACGTCACTCGCTTATCTCGGTCCCCCCACGGTGATAACCGGTAGGATGTCAACGTGCCCCTAAAACGCTCTAAACGTCAACTTCACAGGCTCGTCGCGTCTCACATTTCATTCATTCATTTCATGGAAAAACATAACTTAAAACCATGCTTCATCTCTTCATGGAAACCACTCTTGGAAAACCATGTAACATACACATTCAATCCCCACTGTACCTAGCCATGTTGCTAGGAGGCTCAGTCCCCGGCTCAGTCGATCCTCTTTATCAACTAGCCGAGCAGTGATAGACCTGTCGCCTGCTTCACTGGTGCAAAATCCTCCTCACCAATGGATCTCTCACGTTGGCACCTTGAATCTTCGTCAAAATATCAGCCAGATTCGTCTTCGTCGGCTCATACGACACCTCAGCAATCCCCATCGCAACTCGTTCACGCACGTAATGATACGCAATCGAATTCGACTTCTTCTTCAGGACAGACTCTGGGATCGAACTGTTTTTGATCACAGACATGTTATCACCTTTGATAATAGCCGGATCATCCAATGGAACACCCATCATCCTCAACTTGTATCGTAAGCCTTCGACCATCTCGACAGCCGTCTTCATGGCGCTGAACTCCGCACCAAACGTAGAAGTCTCGATTGACGTCTGCTTCTTGCTGTACCAAACAGTCAAAGATCGGTTCAAATAAATCAACACCCCAGTACGTGAACGACGAGTAACATGATCCCCAGCCAGGTCTGCATCGACAAAGCAAGTGATCTGCACAGGCTTGCCGAGCGGCTTCGGACAGTCAGGAGGTATGACTTCCTTCGCATCTCGATAGAAATCACTCCAGTCCGGTCTCGGTGATCTCTGGTGGTCCACATACGTTGGGTCAAACACGATCTTCGATCTCAAATGCGAACTGAGGTAGGCAAACACATGCAAGACTGCATCCAAGTGCCCGACCTCGGCATTGCACAAAACGACGCGAGCATCGACACTTCTCCACAAATATCAACGCGTCCAAGCTCCACCATCCATCGCAATACTCCGATCTGCGAATGATAGAACTGGATTCCTTCGTCATCGCAGAGAGGCGATATATCTAACTTCGGGCCGCCAATTGAGGTAGAACAGTCGAGACCTTCCTTTTCAAAGCTCTGTCTCTCTTGTCCAGCCATAAGCTCACATTCGAATTGCTTCCTTGACATACTCATTCGCACTCATGGACCAGCATGGCCTATCGTCACCAGGAAACTGGTGCTGACCAATTGTTGATCCAAGATAACGAACAGGTCTGCCAATCGATCCTTCCTTCAACAGAAAGTGCTGATCGAGGTGACACAAAATGCTGTTCGGATCCGCTGACACACACAATATGTCATCCGTATAAACAAGCACCAACTCATAGTAAGGCGTACCATCCGCTTTCTGTGCCGGTCTGATCCAGACATCGTTATCTGCACGACATGGCGAGAAGTGCAACGAGTCGAACAAACATTCACTTAGAAAGGCTCTCCAAGCCGCACCGAACTCTTCAATCCATACAACGCTTTGACCACCTTCGCCGCTCTACCTTCATACTCAGGACCAAACTCGGGACCGCATATGACATAAATGCGTTCTCGGACAGGTGCATTCAGATACGCATTTCCGATGTCAGCCGCCATGATATCCAAACCGTTCAAAGCAGCGAGGAGAAAGGCAATTCTCACGCTCTCACGCGAAACAACACTTGCATACGTGATCGAACCTGGCGGATCAGTGACATGTCCCCGGCTACAAGCCGGGCCTTGCGAGTAAAGTCTGGCTTGATGTCGAACACCATGTGTACTTCTATGGGCGTATATCCAGGTGGATGTGGCGCATCAGCATCCAATATGTTGAACGCCGCGACAGCACGCATCTCTTTGGCTATTGCATCTGCCCAAAACGTGGTTCCAGTTCGTCGATCAATCTCGAGGGCTTCCTTAACAGTCTTAGGCAGTTCAATACCATACTTTTGAGTGACTCGAAAGTAGCGCTTGGACATAGCAGCGATAATGCGATCGCGCTTCTTGAGGGTGTATGGAACCCACCATGAGAAGGCAGGCTCTTCAGCAATCTGTCTTGCGACAGCGAACTCGGCAACTTGAATTGGATGTGAATTCGCAGCTCACTAAGCTTCTCCCACGACGTTGTCCCGTCATTCCATTGCACGCAAAGCTTCCATCCTTTCGTAGTCTTCTTCGGATACTTGCGATTATTATGATAGACGAACGCTTCACTCGCGGGCACAGCATGCGCTTCCTTCCTGTAATCGATGATCTCTTGCAACACAAAATGCTTTCTACCAGCGTCATCAACTTCGGCATAGATTGCCTCAGCGATCTGGTTGGCATGATATGCTTCGACTTCACCGAGTCGAACTCGACCTCGTATAAAGCAGTATCAAGCAGTGGGTTAGCATTTGCACGACCAATCAAATTACCATCTTCGTCACGCTTGCGTTTCTTTTACTGTACCGTAAGACATGCTGTCCCCTGAGGTAGCCTCACCCTCGCTGTGATATAACGATCGTATGCATCATGATCGAAATCGTCAGCTTCTTTAATCTCTGGTGGCTCCTCCTCTCCTGGTTCTGACGGAACATAATATTCCATCTCGAGTCAGTTCATCTTGCGGTATATCGTTCGGGTCCAACGGTAGGAAACGATCTTTCAACTTCTGTTGGAGCGTAGTCTCGAACTGTTCCTTCATCTCATCGACAGCCTGGCTGTTCTGCTCTTCGACGTTCAGTGGAAATACACTAGTCCTTGAGATTATCCTCCCGACGCTGGCAGTATCTTCGCACATAATGCGTCGCCAACATCAAAACTGGGGCCAAGGTAACGACCTAAGTGCTTCCTTTCCATGTTCTCATCTGCAGGGAGAGATACCAGACCCAGTCGTACCAACCAAACTCGCAAATGTGCGAGATGTCGGCTGTGTCCCCAGTAAGAACTGTCTGAGGCACCTCGCCATCTAGCTCTCTGATCTTCAAGCAAGAATGGCTTCGGACATACGCGTGGAATACGAGACAGAGATCCCATAAACAACGTGGCGAATTCGTTCGAATCATCGCGCGCCTGTACATCCGTTTTAATTCTCGAATGCCGTCTTCGGCGAGGTTCGCGTTCGGCGTGTGCGCTTGATCGGATGGATCGCTGCCTGCGCCTTCATCGCCTTGCGTCTGAAATCTCCTGCCGTTAACTCTCCTGCATTGTCAGGGATCAAAGTGTGGAACACCAACTCGACGGAAGAGGTTATCTAGCGTGTGGTGAACATCGCTCTTCTTCTCGATTGGGTCAACACAGATCCAGTGGAACGCCGTGACATAGACAGCAGCATACTTATTCCCTTGCAGAGACACACAACTGCCGATAAGGACGTCGACATACATCTCTGTGTTCAGTCTCGGTACTGAAGCTGGAAGTGGAATGGCTTCAATCTTCGTGTTCCCGACGATTCGCCAAGTCCCGAACTGCTCTCTGAGTCGTCTTCTTCAAAGTCCGCTTCGCAGTTTCCAGTCCTATGTTCCACCGCCGAGCGAAGTTGCTCGGAGAGATACAGGACTTGCGATTCTTCGACGAGATTGCGGAGATCGACCGTTCTAATAGAGCTTCGGCATATGAATCAACATCGTAGGCGGCGGATGCACGCGACGACGAAATGGCTGCGACGGTCCGATGGCTTTCGACTGCACCGATCATTTTCCGTCCCCTAAACGTAGCTCGGAGGAAAGAGAAGCACGAAGAGCATCTTCAGCAGAGCCGTTGGAGCGATCCAAAGGTCCCAATAAGCCTCCGAGGTCACGTTTACATGAATGCACTCGCGATCGGATGCCAATTCTTCGGGAGTCGGACGGCGGGTTTCAAGTAAGACACCGTTCCGTTCAGTTTCAGAGGTATATGTAGAGGAGGGTCACTGAACAAGATAGAATGGGAATGGTGATGACGGTCTTCTGGTGCTAGATGCAACAGAGGAACTTCATTAACCACGACTTGGTTGTGGCGAATCTGGGCCGGACAAAGCAGATGCTTCGTCAAATCTTTAAAGTAAAGCGCTTGGTGGAAAAACAACACATACGTCTGCATTGTTGCTGGACAGTCGTAAGCAATCGCGACTGTACAGATGGGGATCTTCGATACAGTACCAAGAGAACCAAGAAAAGGATCAACCGACACAGTTTGGCCAGTATCATATACTAGAGCCGCATCGCTACCAAACGAACAGGTATCGCAATGCGAATCCAATTCGGCTCTCATCGGTCCTGTCTGACGGACTGCCGCCGCAACTCGCCGAAAGGAAGCTGCAACGCGGCGACCTGGCGGTCAGCGACGACTCATTTGTTCACCGGTAGACTGGTTTCCAGTGTCCTGAGAGTCGTCATCAGGTTTCCCCTTCTTGTTCGAATCAGAATCCTTCGTCTCGACAGCAGACACGTTTCGCTTTGCACCTGCCTGTTTGTTCTGACGTGCTTGGCGGATCTCTTCCTGCTTCTCCTTCGAGATTCATCCACTCCTTGCGAGAGTAGTAGCGTCAAACCTTTTCCACCTTGCTTGCCCTTGCCTCTATTGTTCTTGCCCTTGTTCCTGCTCTTGTCTTCACTTCGACCAACAGACGATATGTTCCGATTCACGCCCTTCTGCGACGCCTGAATCTGCTTTTGCGTATCGTTCTGTTCAGCGATATGATCCATCGCGTTCTGAAAGCTGCCTTCTAAGTTAGGATCTCCACGGATGCGTGCCACTGTCATCTGGAGCTCCGGTGCGCGAATGTTGTTCAGAAGGATTCGAACCTTCTTCTCTTCACTCGCAGGCTCACCGGCTTCTTCAAGATCAAGAAAAGCTCCAGTCAAGTTCGAGCAATATTGCTCGAACGTAAAGTTCCGTTTGCCATCAAAGTACGATGTTGCGAGGACGCACTCGGCTTGTGCAACATTCCTTTTCTGGAACGTCTTGCCAAGAAAGTGAGTCTTCAGGGCAAAGAACGCTCCACGACCATTCTTTGCAGTTAAGAAAGGTTTGGTCCAATTCCAAGCAGGGCCCGCATGGGTTGCCTGCCGCAACAACACCCACAACGCTGCGTTGTCTTCTTCGAACTGATTGCCATCATGACGAGTGCGATCAACAAGTTCGCTCAATGCATCCGGACGACCGTACCCCAGGTCGTTCGCATCATCCAAAGCAACTCTATCTCGAATCAAGTACGACATCGGCGCACCGTATGCACCAAAGTGGCTTGCAAGAAGCTCTTCAACATCCTCAATCGTCTTCCTGACATTCTCGACCTTGGCAAGATGGTCTACCTTGAACGGTCCGTTATCAGCTTCCTTCATGCGTTCGATGCGCTCATGCAGCATCCAGGCTTGCTCCAAGCGAGCCAGCGTCGCCTGTCCAGGCACGAACTCGCGCTGAATGCGATGCATGTGGAACAGATAGTAACAAAGCTGACGAACACGCAGTTCAAGGTTGACTCAATCGCCACACCACGGTTGGGGACGAACTGAGGAATCGCAGCTGCCGCAGCAACCGCTGCTGCATCGGCACCAGGCGCAGCCGGCGCAAACGCGGGGTTGGCAATCTGACCGCCAGGGTTCCTGATCTTCTGGAACAGCTCCTGAACATACTTGTCCTTACGATGAGTCAAGTCATCGAACGAGGAGATACCCTGATCGTTGATCGCTTGACGAGCAAGCGCCGACTCGATCATGAGGGTGTCGCGCAAGTAGTTGTTAAAAGCAGCCTGATTGCCAGCCATGGTAACGAATGCGAAGAGAGGAAGGTAGCGTAACGAGGTTGAAACGAGAAAGAGCAAATGATTGCGAAATTGTAACAGTTGCGAAAGAGGAAAACTCGAATGCTTTCCGAAATTTCGCGTTTGGTTGTTCTTGTTGCTGGCCAACGGAAGGAAATTTAAGTGTACTAATTCCTTCGAAGACCTGGAATCACTTAGGAAAACACGATTCACACCCCTAAGTGCGCTCACCAATCCAGAACCGAAATTGTCCATTTACTTAGGTAGCGGCTACCAAAGAGACACCGCACCAGGAGACGAAAATTTCGAATCTTTGTGAAGGCCTTCTCGCCTTCGCCTCTTCTATCGGCATTTCCCTCTTCGCCCAAGGCGGTTTGCTACGCAGGGGAGTGTGCGCCATGGTCCTCACGATGAGGCTACAGACACAAGTCATGCTTTTAAATACTTGACTATATTATTTCCAGCATTAAAGGATAACAGACTGTGCATAAGGCGTCCCCTACGCGACCAACAAGTGACAGAGTCACCGTGGCACGACGCATCGTCGACAGAGCCAGAAACTGTCGATATCGAAAACGTCGCCGCATCTCAAGCGTGCTGTCCTCCTCTTCAGCAATTCTAAGACCACAGGCTCAAGTACACAGCCAGTCATATCCTGAATCACTGTTTGTGGCCAAAACTTGCCACGAATGCGACCAAATAACCATTTGTTCTGTCACGTCGTCCTCGACGACCATTCACTGTGCAATGACTCTATGCACCTCTCCGACACGGCAAAGCCGCGCCGTTGCAAACACAACGTTAGAAACACCGTATTCTATACATAAAGGCATCAATTACCCTCATTTACTGTGTTCTCATGGTCTTTTGCAAAACCCCGGTTTTAACCCATAATAAGACGGTGTAGTAAACAGACACGTAAAATTGTGAACTATTCTCTTGGACCTCTACATCTATGACCGCTCGTATGTACGTCACTCGCTTATCTCGTGTGAACCTAGACTCCTCTGTCCATGAAATTCTGTGCGAGGTGTTGTTTCGGGCGTCGAAATCAACGAACAACTTGTGGTTCGATGATTTTTTCTCACTAAGGTTAGCTGTAGTGCAGGGTGACCAAGAACAAGAAGGGGGGAAAGCAAACCCAAACCCAATGCCGTCTCACTCTCACACCTTCAATAAACTCAAACAAAAGACAACAATAATGGAGCTGTCCATCTTGTCCTCCTTTTAACTTCCGGTTCTTTCTTTCTCTTGTAGTTTTCCTGTCCCTGGGAGCCATTCAACAAACCAAGCCATGCTGGCCACAGAACCAATCGTGCAGAGAACAAGGGCCTGAAATACTCGCAGCAACACGAGCGGCGGATTCCGGCTCTTTTGGATTTAAATTACGTGACAAAACAACTCATTGCTGCTTCACAACCAATTCCTGATGATGAAGCGACGTATCAAGATACCGGACGGTCGACCTGGGAAGGAGAGTCAGTTTCAGCCGAACAACAAAACAATGCCTCTGAACGCTGTGTAGGAACGTCGTTAGAATCGGAAGACTCTGTTTCATCAGCCCTTCCACCTTCTGAATCAAATCTCGGAGACAGCAGCAAAATAGACTCTCAATGTGTCAATGACAATGATGATACTTCATTGAGCTTGCAATCGGACGTGCGTTCTCGCAGAACATTCAACTCCTCAACAAGATTCGGGAAGAGTCAACGCAGGAATTCTCCTATTCGCTCGCTAAATTTCTGAATAAACGGCATGGAGAAGGCAACTATCTCCTGTTCTCATTATGCGATGATAAACCCGATGATGCAACCCTCCTTCATCTGCGCAGACAAATTGTGCAGCTGCCTTGGAGGTCTTCTTCGAACAGCCCTCCGAACTTCCGACAGTCCCCTCTCTATTAGCTATATGCTACTCTATATTCGCGTGGCTGAATATGGAACAGGTTTCAAGCGGCAATGGCGGTCGTTCTTTTCTTCAGAACACGTGGCTGTGACTTACTGTTCCAATGGAAAGACTCGAACGGCCATTACTACCGCTTGCTATCTGAAATTCACGGATCAAGTGGACAAAAGTGAAGATGGGTTCCTACTGTTTCTTGAACAACGCTGCCCGGATAGTGAGCTTTCACCATCAACCGTCGCAGAGGCTTTGCCCGCTTCCATACGCACCTTTTCAGAAATTTCGATGCCTCGGTCGAGCTCAAGCAGTACATAAATCGACAACCACTCTTGCTTCGTTCCATATCCTTACAAGGCCTTCCAGTCGAAGAAAACCATGTTTGGACATTTTCAACTCCCGAGGTGAGCATTTGTATTCCAGTCATCCTGATTTGTTTGAAGATCTTGTTGAGACGAATCAATATGCTCAACCTCCACAGAGTCGATGGGATGAAGCAGAAGGATATTTTCAAGTGAATGAGATTTTGGAAGGGATTTTTATTTGTTGTGTCGATTTGGAGGGCACTACGCAAGCGATTTGTCCGACGCATCAAAGATAATCTTCCGCTACGCAAACACAACGGGCTTTCTTGGAGCCGGACCAATCGGACTAAGATCCGACAAAGTCGATTTGATGCGCCGCTACTCGCATCTTATTGATCGTCAGGAGTTTTTACTCTCGTTGGTATTTGAAGCATACTGGAACACTAGTGAGCAAGAGGCTACTCTTTTGCAAAGAGAGGGTCTATCAGATTCTGCGCTTGTTGTTTTCAATGGGTACCACGCGATGGAGCAGGGTTGGAAAGTTATTGCACGCCACCATAGCGCCAAGCCGCTGGACATCGATATCGACCGTCTACAAGCTTCTTACGAAGGTCTTCGCGACTGCCCCTCCCACATATCGTCTTTGGCCTTGCAGCTTAGCAACCTCGATCTGAGTGCAGCTGAAAATATGTTATTCACAGGAAAAATGCGGATCTGGTGGAGTCCTGATAATGTGATCAGAGCTGAACCCTCCCTAATCAACCCGCGGTCGTTGTGCCCCCGAGATGCGACAAGGACAGCTTGAGATCAGGACAACATTCTGAGTTTGGTTAGGGGCGTTGCTGCCATTTCCATCGACAACGAAACGACACGGACAGGGATCTTCGGAGCTGTCAGTCCATCATCCATCAAAGATGTTGACGAAGTATGCACTCCGGTTGAACTGCCGGATACAGGTTCCTGGTATACATCTCCGTTGATGCGACCAGAGTCTGGTGATATTACGAACGCTTTAGGGAACGGTAGTATCGCATATCCGTCGATAGACCGTCCTTTACGCCGCTGTGATCAACCGCTCCTTCCTGTTTTCCACATCCGTTGCCGATGAAGGAAGGAACTGCTACAGTACTTGACGATCCTCGGAACCGCAAGGCTTTTGAAATGTTGATGCTTGTCAGTCAATCCGATGTTTCAATGAATGATTTGCTTGTTTTGCAGCACAGGCTCCAGGTTCGAGGATCCATCGGTGTGAACGATCCAGCTGAGACATGCGGCAACGAGACAAATGTCACTCAATGTACCCTCGCAGCGATAGACAACTGTAAACCAGCTCACGAAGGTCAAGCAAACGCTGTGGAAAGGAACACTGGCGCCTCTGTTCCAAAGAGTCTAGATAGGCACAGGCCGTCCCAGACTGTCGCTGCAGAGACACCTTTGAAAGATTTCTCGAAATACTTCAAGATGTTGAAGATGGGTTTGCCAAGAGGTGCGGTGGAGAACGCCATGATCCGGGATGAGGCCGACGTTTCGCTGCTCGACCTCGATCCCGAGAGAAGTCTAAATTCTCAGAGGTCGATCCCGACGGAGCTTCCATCGAAAGACGACGCGTCCCAGGCTGTCGCTGCAGAGACACCTTTGAAAGACGACGCATGCTTCTCGAAATACTTCAAGATGTTGAAGATGGGTTTGCCAAGAGGTGCGGTGGAGAACGCCATGATCCGGGATGAGGCCGACGTTTCGCTGCTCGACCTCGATCCCGAGAGAAGTCTAAATTTCAGAGGTCGATCCCGACGGAGCTTCCATCGAAAGACGACGCGTCCCAGGCTGTCGCTGCAGAGACACCTTTGAAAGACGACGCATGTTTCTCGAAATACTTCAAGATGTTGAAGATGGGTTTGCCAAGAGGTGCGGTGGAGAACGCCATGATTCGGGATGAGGCCGACGTTTCGCTGCTCGACCTCGATCCCGAGAGAAGTCTAAATTCTCAGAGGTCGATCCCGACGGAGCTTCCATCGAAAGACGACGCGTCCCAGGCTGTCGCTGCAGAGACACCTTTGAAAGACGACGCATGCTTCTCGAAATACTTCAAGATGTTGAAGATGGGTTTGCCAAGAGGTGCGGTGGAGAACGCCATGATCCGGGATGAGGCCGACGTTTCGCTGCTCGACCTCGATCCCGAGAGAAGTCTAAATTCTCAGAGGTCGATCCCGACGGAGCTTCCATCGAAGGACGACGCGTCCCAGGCTGTCGCTGCAGAGACACCTTTGAAAGACGACGCATGCTTCTCGAAATACTTCAAGATGTTGAAGATGGGTTTGCCAAGAGGTGCGGTGGAGAACGCCATGATCCGGGATGAGGCCGACGTTTCGCTGCTCGACCTCGATCCAGAAAGGAGCTTGAAGTCTCAGAGAAGCGATAATATTGTTGACGGACTGGCAGTCAAAGGCACTGCATCACTTTCAAAACAAGACAAGTTGGTTGGGACGCGTCTTTGCCTGGGATCGGTCATAAGTGCCGGGGTAAAAGACAAAGCCAACGCGACCACTGATCTGAATTTGGTTTCTCAGAGGATCATGCGACCCGAGCACATACTGAGCCACGACAGAGTGCCGCGAAAAGAACGTTAGACGAAAAAAGAATTTACTGGAATCCAATCAATCCCGGGGAGTTAAAAGAAGATTCTCTTTGGTCTCTTGTGAAAGGAAAAGTACAGATGGATAACCTCGTCTATGACGTGCGTGAATTCGAGGATCTTTTACCGAATCGCCGGATGCAGCAAAATCCAAAAGGCGAACACTGTCAAAAGACAGAGACGAAGAAAAGTGTGCAGGTAGTCAGTGCGAAGCGGTCGATGAACGGAGGCATTATCCTGAAGCGGTTGAGGATTGACTACAAAACGCTTGCAGAAATGGTTGATTCGATGTAAGTGAGTCGGTTTCAACAGGTAACTCTAATCAAAAGTCTCACAGCAATGCCTTGTCGACCCAGGGAAGTGGGAAATCTGGATGCAACATCTATTAAAGCGTTGAAAGAGTATCTCCCAACTTTGGACGAACGAAACCAACTTATTTCCTACTTAAACGGGGCAGGTGATTCCGAGGAGAAAAGGAAAAGCTGTATGCGGATCTTAGCGATTGCGAAAAGTACATGGTTTGTATGATGAATGTATCTAAAGCTGAACAGCACTTTGACTGCATGTTGTTCCGATCTCAGTTCCGATCGCGATTCGACGAACTTACTGAATGCGTCAAGACCGTGGACAAAGCCTGCGACGAAGTCAGATCTTCTGAAAAGTTCCGTCAAATTATGGCGATAATACTGACTGTTGTAAATCAAATAAATACAGGTGGAGAAGGGAAGGGACAGGCTTTGGGTTTCAATCTTGATGCACTTTTGAAGCTTAATGAGGTACGTCTGGAAACTTTCATGCGCCAGAATATGCCATTTGGCTCTGACATCGCAATCAAAACAGGCAAAGGCTTTCGATAAAAGACGAGCGTTCTTCAATATCTCATAAAGTCGTCAAACGTAACGACGAGTCGCTACTTGATTTTTATGAAGAACTCACACACATCAATGATTCCGTCAACATCATAATCGACTCGCTCTGCACCGATATTAAAGTGCTGAAAGATGAAATCGAAGGCGTCTACAAGACATCACAAGAGCAGGCGGACGAACTCTTAGACCTTGGAAAATCAAGTAAAATTTCCTATCTGAACTGAAAGAACAAAAAACAAATGTGCGTACATTGGCGGGGGTCTCACAATTCAATCAGGTAGATCACCTTACGGGCAGAACTCAATGGAAAGATTTTCTCTCCATGCGAAAACATTGATCGACGAGGTCTTTGAGCTGACTTCACAGGTGCAGGCCAAATACAAAAAGCTTTTGCAGTACTTGGGGAGGATGAGAAGATGGCCAGTAATGAATTTTTCGGTACTTTGAAACGCTTCATTATAGATTTCAATAATGCCAATCAGATTTTACAAAAGAGGAGAAGACAAGGGTACGTTTCATGCAGATACCAGCACCTTTATTCCAAGCTCCACTAACTTTTCTATAGCTAAGGGAACTGAAGAAACAAGAAAGTATGAAATCCGCCACCCCGGAACAACCCGATAAAAGACGCTACGCGAACGGACAAACCAATTGATGCTTCTAAAGCCGGACCAGTAAGCGCAGCATCTGCGATCAGTGCTTTCTTCGCAGCAAAGGTGTCATGCAATCAGATGGACGAAGACCAAGCGCAGGGCTCGAAATTGGAAGCCCCTACCTTGAATGTCGATGTCACTAAGACTACATCTATAGACATCGGCGATTCTCTTTCTGCTTCAGTCGTTCTATCCCCTGGTGCCGAGACAGTAGAGGACTTCCTGCGTCGTTCGAGACTGATGGAGTGACGACCGAGACGGAAGACTATGGAGGCAAGCCCGGCGCCGTGAGTGCAGCATCCGCGATCAGTTCATTCTTCGAAGCAAAGAGATCAGGGATATAAGCCGATCGTCAGCGAAAACTGACCCTGATGTTCCAATCGTTCAGAAACTGTTGATTTCAATACTTTTATCAAAGAATCTCAAAAGCGATAAAATAACAACGATTCATCAATTCATTGCTATGGCGAGGACGCGCTTTTGCTGCTTCTTCGACCATGCATATTTCACCCCACTTGCATAATTTCCCACCGAAACATGCGTTTGTGCGAAGAAAAACGGCGCCAGAGTCCCAGTATCAGCATCAGAGGCAAGAAATGAAGTTTTCTCTTGTAATAAACACCAGTATAATTGTTTTCAAAGAAACATTTTCTTGCCGTCGCGATGATTGCGGCTTGTCTTGCTCTACTTCAATCATACAACTCTTGAAATGTATTCTGACCGGTCGCAGTCGAGCGGGGCTTCGAACAAGCCTACAGGCTGCCGACAGCTCAGAGATCGACCCGATACATGCTGTGCGACACCTGCATGCTCTTGCGTTCGTATCTGGCGAAATTGGTGAGGACCACGGCCTCGTTCGGCTTTCCGGTCGTCCCGTGAAGGTAAATGAATCTTATTACTAGTGCGGGGATAGCTTTCAACAACGTCTTGGCTTCTTCTGGTAGCAAACAAGCCCGAATTGCATTTTTGAGCCGATCTGCCCATTTTTGCCCATGGGTTGTAAGGCAAAAAATCGGTACCGTTTCGGCGGCTGATCAGACATAAGAACAGTTTTATTTGCGGTTGAAAACCATTCCAGTACCGTAACTCTGATGAACTCTCGGATGGTCGTTTTTCTCATTAAGGATAGCCGAACCAGTTAAGGCAAACCTTAATGTCAAATTGTACCCTTCGAGAGTTCATCAGAGTTACGGTACTGGAATGGTTTTCAACCGATAAGTAAAACTAATCTTATGTCTGATCAGCCGCCGAAACGGTACCGATTTTTTGCCTTACAACTACAATCCATGGGGAAAATAGACCAAATTTCCTTGGCGCGCCCAATTTTGCAAAGCCTGCAACAAAACGAAAAGTCGAACCATTTTTCTGTTTTCGCCGAGAATGCCTCGAGCATATGCAGAAGTTCAGCAAAACGATAGAGATGCTGATGAAGACCACGACGAATCAAGTTGGCGGGAGAGCTCGTTGCCCTCGAGATTGCGCAGGCGGACAGTGATGGCTACGTTGATCAACACCAAGTTCTGTCGTGGTCACATCCGTGGTTCCTTTCGGCGCCTTTAATACTGTTTCTGCAAGTTCCTCTTCTTGTTGCAAATGCTTTCATGTTCTATCATTTGACGGGTCGAGTATGGGCTGCCACGATACCCGTCTTTCATCTCTTGCTGGCGTTGCTTTCCATGCGCTGTTCCGTCGCGGATATTTCGAGTCGTGAGAAAAACACAATCCGATCGGTACAGGCAGTCGCTTTACTCGCCGACCTTCTTTTACTGGATTTTTTTACCCTTTTTTGTTCCAAATTATAACGAAGGCGTTCTTTATAGAACCAGATGGAACCGATGTCATTGAATGGTCGAACTACAAACGACTGTTCGAACGGTTCGTCATCATTTGCAGATTTTTTCCATTTTGCGCGCAATGGTAGCTACAATGGCCGGTCTCTCGCGTTTTCAGAAGCAACGTTCCACTCAGGTAGTGCAATGTCTAAACAGACCAGTCTTTTACCCACGTCGGTTTCGGAGCATCGAATTTGGACATCCGTACAGCGAATCTCGTCGTCTGGCGTTCTTGCTACGACCATTTTTTCTGCATGGTGTCTCTTTTCTGTGGCTGTACACTTTCTTCCCCGTTTTCGCTTCACTTGGCTTCGAATGCAAACGAATTCTGTGATCTAGTCGATGAAACCGAATGCCTCTTGCCATTCCCTCTTTCTTTCATATGCGAACCGACGAAACGTCCGAGACGGGATGGCGAGTCAATCTAAAGGAACTGTCGCTTCCGTTACTACGAGGAGGAATTTCCATGCATGCCGAGTTCTACAACGAATTAGATGGCTTTTCGACAATGGGACCCATGCTTTTTATTTGGATGGTTTGAAGGAGGCACATGAAGCTGGGGTGAATCAGCTGAAAGGCCAAAGGAAATTGCTAAATCCGTGACGCAAGAGTCGGTAACCTTTTTAGTGGATGTAAAAGCAGCGACACTGGTTCCGCACAGTGCAGAGATTGACTACCTTGACCCGAAACATCCTATGGTGTTACTGTTTCCAGCAAGACCTTTGAAGCATAATACTCACTATGCTGTGGCTGTCATAAATGCAACAAACATTGGAGGAAATTTACTGACTCGTACCAAGGGAATGGAGAACGTCTTGCTGGATCATCCAATAGGTCAAGTCGCCGAATCGCAAGTGCCCGACCCGGGACGGAAATATCGATACATTACTGATGTAATCCCAGCCCTTCAAAAGCAGCTAAGTGGTTGGATCTTTCACAAAATCCTGCAGAGCTTCAGCTTCTATTCGATTTTCATACGATAAGTGAAGCTTCCCAACTATCGCCAGCTCGTACGGTCCGCGATGTTACTTTTGGCATGATTTCAAATGACAATGAATGGACATGGGATGACCACGTGAGGACCAATCGCATCGAAGATCACTCCTGCGACGATCCAGATAGTATCTTAGCACGCACTGTTCATGCTGAAATGGATGTGCCGTGGTTTTACAAAACTTTGGCCCGGGATATCGAGGAGCATTCATCGATACCCAAGCCGTGGAAAGTGGCGTTGCTTCTTCATTCGGTAATGCAAAGTTCTTGCTTCACATTCCGTGTTCGGTCCGTGCTGCAGCACTTGGAAATAATAACCAATCAAAACCTATACGAGGCGTCATGGAGTATGGACATGGATTGTTTTACAGTCGGTCCGAGGCTTCGGATCATTTCCTCCTCCAAATGGCCCATGACGAAGGATACGTTATCATGGCAATGGATTGGCGTGGCATGTCCGTGTTTGATCTGTTGGTTGTGATCAAAACTCTTATTTCGAAGCCAAGTCAATTTCAGTCCATACGAGACAACTTAATTCAAGGGTATGCGAACAAAATATCACTGCAACATTTCGCGAGGAACGCAATGTTAACGAAAGATTGGTTTGAGTTTGCTACAAGCGACGACGTAGTCTCGAGACCAGTGCCTTTGCTAAATGGGGAGCCTCCTCCGTTTGTATTTTACGGTATTTCGCAAGGTGGAATTCTGGGAGCAGGCTATTGTAGCTTGGCGGGACCAACAGGTCTGATAGATCGAGCCGTCCTCGGCGTTCCAGGAACTCCTTTGCTCTCATAATGACGCGATCGCTGGATTTTCGAGGCTATGACAGTTTGCTTCTAATGAACTTCATGAATAACCGACACGTGCGAATCTTTCTAACGATCGTGCAAATGGGATGGGATTCTACTGAAGGTTCTGGATTTCTTGCACCCCGATAGCTGAACCGTACCCACGGATGCTCATACAAGCTGGGCTAGGCGATGTAGTTGTCCCGGCCCTTGCAGCTGAGGCTCTTGCTCGAGCCTTGAATGCAACTCTTCTGCCAGGAAACCCGAGACATGTTTATGGTTTGGAGCGCGGAAAGGCGGCTACCTCGACATCTCCTGGACCCTACGTCACATTCACTGAGCTCTTGTACACAAACGATTACTCGTCGCTCCCATCCGACAACACTTTTGCCACCGACAACCCGATTCATGAGTGCGTAAGACGAGACAAGGCTTTGATCGAACAAGTAACTGAATTTGTAAACAGCGGACGTATAATAGACCCTTGTGAAGCAGGCAACTGCATTCGGGAAAATCACTGTTGTTAAATAGAACGAGTAAATTTTAATATTCATAATACCAGAGCACTTTTCGCAGCCATTCTAGCGGAGCAATTCGCAGATACACCGCTTACTCTTGCTTTCGGCGTTTGCTAGCCCCTCCCTTGTAACATTTCCAGGCTCAATAGCAACAGAGGTGTGAAGAAACTCTGCGGCCTCGGCGGAAGCTTTGACCTTTGCTGCGCTCCGTGGTATCATTTCTGCTTCGTACTCCTGAATCGCCTTTCGAATTACTTCCGACTTATCGTTGCTTTCGTTGGCAGCGCGATATATTGACCTTGTCAGCGACAAGGCATCAAGCAAGGCCTGATTGGCACCTTGACCTTTGAAAGGGCTCATGGGATGGGCAGCATCGCCGATGAGAGTCACGACCCTATCTCCAGCGTTTTCCAAATTGCTATTTTCTCCTCTGAGTTGCGTCGAGTGGGTGATCATAGTTCGATCATACACTGGGTAGCCTGAAACCAGATGCGAGGGAGTCGACTTCAAGATGAATTCGATTGGATTGTGCCAGCTGCCACACCTTCTTAAAGCCTCCTCCAAGAAGGCCCCATCCCTTTTTTGCGTAAGACTGAGAGAATCTGCCTCACTAAAAGGAAAACTGAGCTGCCACATGTAAGCGGAACTCGAGTAGGGCATCATATATAAACGAGTGGTACCATCTGCAGTCTGAAATACAGTCTCCCCATTTAGCAAATGACTTTGGGAACGATCCGTCTCTTGCAGGGGACATATACCGAGCAGAACAAAGCAGTTCAAGTATCGGAGTTCGTCACCAATAAGCTGTTCTCTAATCTGACTTCTAATTCCATCGGCACCGACGACCAGGTCAGCCGTGTGACGAACCAAGTCTCCATTCTCATTATCTCGAAAAGTCAGCAGCACTTGATTGTCTTCAAGCTTGTCATACTTGACAAGCCGATGATGCCAGTGAATATGACTACAGTCAATCTTCTGAATATCTTCCTGCCCGCTGGCAACCTGCAACAATTGTTTCCGCAACGACTGACGAGCGATGTGTATATTCTGTCGTCGAGGCTGTTTCTCTGGTTCGTCCGATTTTGTTTGCTCACAATCTTGTTGCTGTTTCCAATGGCGCATTCCCCACTGCCCCACCACATTTCCATCCGCTGTATGCACAATATGCTTTGTGGAAGTAATGCCTTCTTCCAACTTTGAAATGCCGAATGCTTTTAGGGCTTTGCTGGCTTGTTGCATGGTCAATCCGTATCCTTGTGCTCGGTCGATGAAATGCGCATCTCGTTCAAACACATGATGAGGAATACCGCGATGACGACAAGCAGCTGCTACAGCCCAACCCGCAAGTCCGCCTCCAACGATGGCGACCCTAGGAAAACGAGGATCTGGTGACAACATTTCGTCGGACTGTACGAGCCCAGAAGCTGCACATGATTTACACGGTTCGCAACGCTCCGATAGTCCTTTTGCGTGCTTTCCGACTGGAAGGCTTCTTCAAAAGACCCTTTCCACGACAATCATTGCAGACTTTCCATTCGAGCGGCATGGTTGCAGCGAATGTTCGTTCCGCGGATCCCCAGCAAACGAGCTGCTTGTTTCGTGCGTTTCTAAAACTACTCAACCAAGGCAGCAGGAGCAGTGTGCTTTTCATTTATTGTTTCGGCGAGTGATAGTTTCGAAATTTAATTCGTTCAAGCGTTCGATCATGATCATTCATTTTCATCATCATCGCGAAATAATAATGGCGACGAATGACGAATGGCGATGCTTGAGCTGCAGTAAGGTTCGGGCAATCCGGAAAAACAGCCACTCTAGGATCTACTGAGATTAATTAAGTTTACGATGATCATCAGAGAGTTCGAATGTGCAATAAGATAGAATAGATCCGTTATGTGAATGTCTATTTTATACGAGCTTGAATTTTGCATAAGCTATTCTCTGCGGCCATTTACAAGATCTATCTTCTGTATAGCCACTCAAGTAATGCGTCTAGCTGATCAAGGCCCTTCTTCGCCTGCTTGACCCTACAACCTAGGTTCACCACTATCATCGTCTTCATTGTTACTTTGATCACCTACCCTTTTCCAAAGAGTAATGCCGACTTGCGGTTGTGATCAAACTCATCATCCATTTCGATTACATATGAACCCAACTGATCGGCCTCATCGGATTCTCATCAATCTCATTCTGATTGGTTCTTGACAACTCAAAATTATCTCATTACGACCAAATTCAAAGTTCTCATAGTTTCATTTTTCTGCAAAGTCATGGTTCTCTCCCCTCATTTCGTCCACAACACGACAGCGTCAACAACACATTTTCCTCTCATCGTCAACAGATAGAAATGCGCCCCAGCGGGTGACATGTGGTATATTTTGCATAGGTATTTTTGTTGCATCGCCGTCTCATTGGCGGGAATCCCGTAGAAACGCAGGTTGTGCAGCATCACGTTCGACAGTGGACAATAATTGCCGTTTGTTCGCTCCTCGCATCGTCAAAATTGATCACGTCAATTTACCTTTCAAGGTCAAATATTTTTTTTCAGAGTTGAATCATCCATCCATCATCGAGAAAGATGATTATTCTAATTCCATATAACGTCGCTTGCTTTTCTCATCACATTGATTCAAGGTTTGCTTGCTCTTACAACACGCTGATATTTCCGAGATCCTGCCTTTTCTCGCTCTAACGACTGCTTGATCACCAATGCCAACGGTAAATCACTGGGAAAATGAATGTATCGAATTGTAGAGCCCCGAATGTGAACAGTATCAAAAGCAAGGCCCAGTGATGACGATAGTGATTTGACATTTTCAAGCATGAGGTTCATTTCTCCGTCGCTAGACGTCAAGTTGCCCCGGATGATCTTTCCTTTTGAGTTCCACAGATAAAGTATGTCCTATAAAATGACGCAAAATGTAGCCAATGATTTAGGCTGTTTCTTCTTTTGATTGTTTTCGGAAGGTGTCATGGTCGAGGCGTTTTATGTTTTATCAAGAACGAAGAAACGAAAATCCTTGTCCGGCAACTTTCCCGCCAAAACGCAAGAAGATCAATTACCCCTTCTATTTTTTTTAGCCGTAACAATATTTTTATCTTCTTTCTTTGGTAGTACTAAGAAGAGGGAACCCGGTATTAGAATACTGGTATTTATTGTAGCATGTCCTGACAGGTTTCTCATCAACGGACATGATGCCAGTACAAAATCTTCATTATGATTACGGAAAAAGTAGGCTACGTCATTCGGAGTCACCGGTCCACCAATCAAATTTCTCCACCTGCGCACCAATGTTTGCGTCTCCGCCCACTCACCTCATTGAAAATGTTGACTCCGAATTCTCTTTTACGTACCTTTCATTCAAGTTACTTCATCCTTCGTCCAAAACATCGGCACTTTTACAGACCTCGTATGCAATGGTCTCGCCCCAGCGAAGGGAGGAGATGATTCTCTCTTTGTCAATGCAATAGTGTCAAGACATCTATGGAATCATCTGCTTCCTCGTCTTCGAGCAGGGGCATGCTACAGGCGGAAACTACGATTGACGAGGTCTCTCCGATTCAAGATCCTCAAGTGGAGCATCAAGCGTTGCAATCGGACGACGGTATGCACCGAAGCTGCTGTTCTTCGAGTCTTGCTGAAGCAGATGAATTTCCAGACAACTCGTCCGAAATTGACTCGTCCATTCCTACCTTTATTTACATTCACCGTTCATGCTGCTCACCCAGCTACCACTACAACGATGAAGCATCCTCAGCTGAGGAAGAACCGGAAATAGTGACTCAGTTGAGCCACGAGTTCCATCAGTGGCCAGCGTTTTCAAACATGTCCGATTTCAAACACAATGCTGCATGGGGTATCATCACCGCGACAGTCAATGATGCCATCATTGCAGATGAGAAGTTACAAATCGTCTGTCCAAACTGGGCACCCGTTGAAGGCAGTCCTATGCGGCAACCCAAGCCGCCTTTATCTCACTGTTCCGTGTCAGCGTCTTCGCTTCTCGTTGTATAGCGAACGGGGCCACGGTTTTGAAGGCAATGGCAGCAAAGACAGCCAACAAATGCTCATTTTTTCGCAGCAACTAGCTAGAGATGAGAAAGAGCAGTCCGTGTACTGTAACACCCCAATAGAGCTACTTGGCGGTGATTTCTATATGTATTCGCAAGAAGAGTAACAATGTATTTATTAGAACGTGCAAAGTAATGATTTAAAAGTACTTAGGAAAGAGATGCTCATTTTGTTTACATTTCTACATTTACTTTGAGTTTTGGTTGCACTCGTAGCAATGGTGGCCGAACACCGCCGAACTGGGAAATGGTTTGCGGATCGTCCGCATCGTTGTGGACCCCGAAGGTAATGCTGTTCCCACCGGGAAGGTTGTAGCCCACAAAACCTTGCAGACTTCCAAACCCATCGGGGCGGAGCATCGCAATTAAATCCAGACTTAGTTCAACCGATCTCTCCTGGCTTCTTTTCCTTGTTCACTGTCTTTTTACTTGATTCAGGCGAAGAATCTTTGCCGAGGGTGAATCCGAGAACGTCATCACAGTGTCGTTCAGTTCGGCAATAATGCCCCGGATGACATTCTCCTTCGTCAGACCAAGAAATGGCAGTTCAATCTTCTCGAGTGCCGTTTCTACGATCAAACTTTCTTGTCGCAGAGCCTGGGAACCAGTCTCTATCTGCGTCTCGGCGTCCGACAAAACTGTCTTCAACAGTTGCTTCTCCAATCGCTTCAAGGCAGCCGATTTGATGGATTCGACGGACTCTTCAAAGACAGAAGTAATTCCTCCATCCATCAGATCAATCAGTTGCTGACGAATCTTTCGTCGATAGGAAGCGACAGACGTCCATCCAGTGACGGCGCGCGTTCGGCCGTCCCATTCCGCCAAGACGGAAGCCCGAAGTTCAGCAGCAGTCTCACCCAAGTCATTTACACTTAACCCGCGAGCAGTTCTGCGTTTCCATGTTAGTAGCTGTGCCTGTATACGACGTGTCAGTTGGCTGGCTACGGTACCCAAAGTCAAATAGGCGCTCGCTACATTCGGAGGATCCAGGGCGAGTTCGGTAACGCCCGATTTGCGAATATCTTCGTTTGCCTGCAATAAAGCCTCAGACAAAGGCTTGCCGTTCCCGTTGTCGTTGGACTCACGCGCGAGAGCCAGGATCTACAAGGCAATTACGTTAGGGTACATGTATTGATGCTAAACGAACAATCAAGTCAAAGAGTGTGTTTCTTACCTTGGATGCATCCGCGTTGGAGGTAGCTGCAACTACCTGAAGATCAAAGGCTTCGTTGAAACGCAACAAACTGTTCTGTTCCACTGCTACAGTGTCATACAGAGATTTCACTTGTTGTTTCAAGCTTTCTTGATCGACTTCGTCTTCTCCTGCCGATGAAACTACTAGGATCAGGCTTGTTTTGCTTGAACTCGATGCCCGAAAATAGCAGTCAAAGTACGAGCATGTCTCGAATTATCCACACCAGATTGCACATCGCCGTTGGTGATACCTCCACGATAATAGTCGGGGCCGTGTGTGCACACAAAGCCAGGGCTATCCGATCGGAAGTTGAAGTGCTCTGCAAGGTTGCTCCTTTGCATAGCAGTTGATTTGTCTCTGGCTCATAGGACAACGTTTCATCGAACGTCGCACCGAGGAAAATAGAGGGAGTACCTGGAGAAGGAATAATAGCTACCAACGAGTCGGAAGAAGCCGATGCAGGGATAGAACCTATTTTCAGTGTTCCGCTCGAGTCCAAAAGTGGCGATTTAGCAACGGCTAGCGACACGGAAAGGAACACCGACAGAACCCGTAAACGCATATCTTTTCAACGATTTTCTTTCAAAGGTATATGAATGGTTGAATCGAATCCTTTTGAACTCTTATTATTGATAAAACAACCGCCGCCGATATGAGTGGCCCGTGTCTTGTGTGTGTCAAAATCAAAACGCAAATCTCGTTTTGCCATCGGCCATCGCTTCCACTTGGCGCTTGCAATCTCACCGTCCGTCAGCCGTAGGTGTCCACCGCATTGTTTTCATCCTTATCCGTTGTGCGGAGCAGTAAGTGAAAAAGTACATACGTAAGTTTTGGGTTTCGTTTTGAATGCCGCTGACAGAGATATATAGAACAGAGTGTATGCGACGGAATTGTTCACATACAAACAACACCTATACTAAAGATATTACTGTAGAAAAAAGAGTACTTGGTTCGATGTTCGATGGTTTCGTTTCCGTTTCCCGCCTCCGCAAAGTAAGCTTGAGTGTACACTCTGATTATTTGGGACTTTGCAATCTGCGACGGGGCCAGCAAGCAGCAACGCGCATGGTGCATGCAGCGCCTCGTATCCAGGGTTCATGTCCATGAAGATATGCTCCATTTGACGACGCCTTTTCTTTTCAATTACAATTAAATCACCATTTTTTTCTTGTATCATCATTAAAACAAAATTGACGCTTCCGCCATGCCAGTTCCGAGGAACAAACGCAAACGCACCGAGAATCCGGTCGACAGCACCTCAGCACCGTCCCGCCGTCGTCGGGATAGCGGAACGGGTGCTGAGCTGCCGCGAAAATTGGATCTCACTCATTCAAACACAACAATAACGGATGAAGGGAACGATCATGTCGAAACGCCCACCCAAATCACCGTTCCTCAGCATAAAGAAGAAGATGCTAGAAAGAATGCAGAGGCCGTTGAGGATGGAAATGTCTCAGACGAATCTCCGTCCTCGGAGGAGATAAAAGATCCAACTCGTCTCCGTGCGATGCTCGTTCATAGAAAATTGTTACTGACGCGGCTACAAACAATGAAAAAAGCAGCTCAGGACAGGATAAATGATCTTCCAGCAACGACGCAAACGTCAGATGAGGAAGTCGCATCATTTCGGGATCTTTTAAGACATGCGACGGCTCTTGCCCGACAGCAAGCTAAATCCGAAACCCAGCAGGAACGAACATCGCTTTCGCTTCGGCGGGGATCATCAGTAGGAAAGAGAATGAATGCAGCTTTATCTACTTTGTCGTCGTCAGAAGCCGGAACCGTGATTCAGCCGAGAGCGCCGGGGACGATTCAATGACGACCGCTCCCCGCCCACAATCGGTAGCAAACAAATCCCTAGCAGTCAAACGATCCATAACGCCTCAATTTCAACAGCGCCCCGCATCAGCGCCAACTGTGGCTGTCAACAACAACAAATCCAATTTACAACGAGGACCGTCGCTCAAACAACCTCCACGACAGCAACGTACAATGCCTACTGGAAAGAGTATGTCGTCCATGTCCGGCAACAATTCACAACATGTTATTTGTGCAGAGACTGCTGCTCTGCGAGAGCAAAATCAGCTATTCAAGCCAAGCTCAGTGCTTTATACGAAAACGCGGACAGACGTTAGCACCCACCAAATCTCATTCCAAAGGCTTGGAGCTGAAATTGGAGTTACCACCGCGCCGACAAACTGCATGGGATGTGCTATTGCAAGAAATGCGCTGGATGGCCACAGACTTTCGCGAAGAACGTAAATGGAAACGTGCGACCACTCGACTGCTGAGCCGCGCTGTTGTGAGACATGAAAATGACGCCAAAGACGTTTCAGCAAAGAAAGTTGAAAAAGAAGTACGCAGCCCGAAACCCCGGTCATTGATTATTCCAACGTTTACGACGAAGCAATAAACTCCGACATAACAAAGAATATTGCAAGACAATTATCGTCGATGATTTCAGAGAAATTTACAACCATTCATCGGGAACCTGTCAGAATGCAAGACGAGAACGAAGAAAGCCACCAAGATACTGCACATGAAACGGATATAGGACAAGACAAGAAAGTCATCCATGATAAGATTTCTTTGCTTTTTGAGAGCATTCAAAAGGCGGACTCGAAAGTACAACCAGATGCAGGGCAGAAGTACGGGATCAAGTTGTCGGAAAGACAAGCTAAAGCCATTATCACCGTTGAATCGGTGTGGGATAGATTACATGTCGGAAGTTTACTTCATGGGAGTCGATGTAGCGGAAAAACTATTCTCGTCTGTTCCCTGCTGTGGCGACGCCGACATCTTGGTCCGCAGCTGGTTCTCTGTTCCCCGTCAAGGTTGATTCGCTGGGGACATGAGCTAAAGCGTTTCAGAGACTTGCGTCCTCTTGTTTTTGACGCAAACAGTGAACTAGGTACTCTTTCTAACAACGACGTGCTTCTCTGCAATCACATGGCACTGGGTCGCCTGGTCAAGTCTGGTGGAGCTAAAATGTTTGTGTCTCTGATTATGGACTGTCGTCATGCCTTTGGATTTGAAGGGTCGAGAAGACACACTGGTGCCCGACAGAGGGCTGCGTTCTGCTCATCTTCCTTCGCATCACCGGAGTGGTGGAATATTGCCAATGATTTACTAATCGATCAACAGTGGACTATGATCATTGAGAACGAGACTGGAAATGGCGAACTGCCTACATACGCGCGCGATTTGCCCCACAAACAGACACTTGAAATTTTGTCTTTTCGGACGCTTTTGCTCCTGGGTGGGGATCTTCTTACCCTTTCGCCCAAGGGATCAGGACCAAGGGCAATCCTTTCGTGGGCCCGGAAACAGGTGAAGAGTGGATCATCGAAACCGACGTCTTTATTTGAGGCTGTCAAGCATTTATTGCTTTCTTTTATCAAGCCATTACATGTGGACTTGGGAACCTTTAGCTTGGACCGATTCGTAACATCGAATAAAGATCAAGGTCTCTGGAACATAATCCCAATCCCAATGACGGAATCACAGGAAAAGGCGTATGCTGAGTGCTGCAGGAAAATCAAGTATGCCTTTCACAAGCGTTATCAGAGTCTCATTCAATATCAGAATCTTTGCTGCAACTACGAAGGTGTTGCTCATTCGTTAAAAGTGACTCCACAGCTACGACACTTTCCTTGTATAAAGCGATGTACACGTTTTCAAAAACGATAACGTCACCGTACAGCAATCCTCTTGGTTATCGTTCGACGTCGCTAGTCGGCTGCTAAACGGGTCTGGCAAACTACAAGCTCTTCTCTCGATACTTAGCGAACATTGCGCAGAACCTCGAGCAGACGAGAGTTCGCTGGAACTATTTTCGAAAACAAAAGTTTCTGCTAACTCATCCTCAGGTGCAATTCCAAAGGCTAAGAGAATTGCGATCGTTGCAGCATTACCGGAATTGTTACTAATGACCTCAATTCTATTGAATTGTCTTGGAATCAGTCACCGCTTGCTCATGGAACCCAAATCTGTGTCCGGAGATTCTGTTTTCAACGGATGGAAAGCAAACCAACTTGCACTCTGCGAATTCAACACCGAAAGAGAGCGAGCGTTCCCGGACATTATCGTTTGTTCTCTCGAATCTATCTCCGGCGACCACGGTGGCATGGGCATCGAGTTGGCAGATCTTGTCGTTTGCCTTGATGAAGATTGGAGCGGCCGAGCTGAGATATTGTTGCACCATGTTGTCGCTCGGTCGTATCAGCGACGCTCCGAAGAAGGCAAGACTCCATGCAGCTTCCTACGTCTGGTAGCTGATAAATCATGCGAGTCCACTTTTCTTCTTTCTTCAAGAAAAGGACCTCCGTGCCGACAAGGCCCAAATTTTTCCGTGCAACTCAATCCTGTTGGGTGGTTTGAGATGCTCGTTACTGTTGGGCAAAACCAAGAAAATGAAGAATCACAGAGAACCGCTGTATCCTCTTCGTTTGTTTTCCCAGCTGATAAACTGCTATCATTTCGTGACTCGCCTTTATCTAAAGTCCTCGTCGCTGATAGTCTTCCTCCTTTACTTTCGCGTGACGGGGGCTCTTTGTTTCTTCCTTTATCAAAAGAAGAAGATACAAGGAACACAGAATGCTTGTTCATTTGCTCAATGGTCGAGAGCGAGTGGATGGCAAAAGCTGTAGGGACGGATATGCCTATGTCCGTTCAAACTTCGAAGGCAATTCAGGAACACTTCTCTGTTCCTGCAAGCTATGATTCAGACACAGCTTTTTTTCTTCTGGAATGCTGCAAGAGTATCTGTCTCTTCTTATATGCAAAGGTTTGCCGTCATCAACGAGGCAGCAAAACTTGGCCCATCAGAAGCATCAGCTCTTACCAGACCAGTTTCAGCTGCCGTCCCCGCCTACAAGGATGATCGGATTTCCACGAGGACAGACAATACCAGGTCCCGCGCTGATTGGGACAGTAACCCCGGTGTCTCGGCGGCGTCTCTTCTTTTTATCCTTTTAAGAGTACCTTCGATGGAGACTTGAACGCATGCAATCGGCGTGTCAATCTCTATGCTGGTTCATTTGGCACGTCAGCTGCGGCGCAAGATTTGTCTGACGGCAACCAAGGGGACGAGCCATTAATTTACACTCCTCCTCTACTTCCGCGCATCGTGGAGTCGTCCATTGTCGCTCAGAGCGACGCTGAACATATTATATCGTCGCCGGTTGCAGCAGTTCTAGCCACGGAAGTTGCTAGCTCAAAACATAACGCATTAAACGACGCGACACGGGATAGCAAGAGACTGCGTATGGATGACGAATTTAGTCATACAGAAGATGCACTCATTGACCTAGCTCTTAACCTCGAGCATGCTAAGAGAGAAGAAGAAGACACCGTGGTTTCGGTGCCAAGCCTAGTAGAAGACTTCGGAATGGCCGGAACGGGTGCTGTACCGCTCCTGCGAGATTCTGCTCTCACTGCTGCATACACGGCGTTGGTCCCTTTACCTCATTCATACTTTCAAGAAGCCTTGGATTGCTTTGATGGCCAACGTGCATCTGACACCGAGGAACTAGGCCGCGTTGCGCAAAGTGAATCAACGATGAAATCTGTTATCCTGTTTGTTTCGAGGAAACGGCCCCGCGCACAAATGGTGCGACCAGTGATGTCGCAGCCAGGCAAAGTATATCGCGTGCCAGCACCCGGCTCCTCAGGAGTCCCTTCGTCGTCGAATGTCGGGAAACCTGTCAACGGAGTCATGCATGAGCTTAATGGAAGTATGAGCGGGAAGCAAATAAAGAAAAGAAAGGCAACCGGTCCCAGCGATCGCGCATTGGCAGCCTCATCTGCTTTCACTCGCTTGCCTTACAATGACTTGGCACTACCTGGAGCGTCTTGTGGACCGGCTGCCGGGCAGATAACACTGAAGAACAAAGATTCACTAAAGAAGAACTTCCTTATCACCTTGCGTCAGTCTTCTACAGGTTCGACGTTATTCGAATCGACAGGATTTCGTGTCGCCTCAACTGAAGTAAAAAATCGAGTTGGTATCAGATTGATGTCTCACTCCTGGACTTCTAGTGCAGCATTCGAAGTTGGGCCGGGCTTACCTCTGCATGTCGTGAGACCGAATGGGATTCACAGCGACAAACCGTCTCCTTCGAAGTCGACCGTGGACTGTGGACTAGTATTATCAAGAAACTGGGATCAAATGACAACGAGACCGGAACCGAATCACTTGCAGTCGCAGCGAAACAAAAGGAAATTTTCCATCAGTCTCTCTCGATTCCTTGTAGAATGGATTTCGGGCCGTTTCAAGCAGGTTTTCTTTCGTCGCCTACTGGTATGACATACCTTTCAGCAACAAAGAATCGAATTGGCATATCATTACCAATGGGGTCAAGATCTCCCCTCACTCAGGTAAAGATACTGACCCTGTGGAATGGAAGCCTGGCCACGACGAGCAACTTGTACGTTCCGCGCAAAATTCGGCTTCAACTGGAACTTGATAGCGAAATTGCAGACTGGCTTTGATGAATTTTGCTTTGTTTATGATAGTTCGTCAGCTCATCGGGGAGTCTCCCGTGTTTGCCGTGAACGATGGCAAGTATTGACAAAGATGGATCCTCTAATAGAGAGTTCCGTACCAAGCAACGGTCAGCAGAACAATGTCTTCCGTCGAAAGGTTGTCCCGCCCGAGGAGTCTGATAAAGGTCATCTTGTTGAGCGACCTTCCTTTGGCGCGGGCAACCGAAAAGATCAAACCATTATGCTGTTTATCCCAGAAACAGAACCGACGGGTTATCAAAACGACGACATCAAAACACCTGCAGGAAGTGAAACAATGGATATAGATCAAGCGAAACCAGCCGGGCAAGACATACTTTCAAGGCATTTAACAAATCCAAAACGTTGGCTGTGGTCCAGAAAATACCCA
>BROJ01000381.1:0-22272 GCA_026008555.1 Fistulifera pelliculosa
GCTTATCTCGTGTGAACCTAGACTCCTCTGTCCATGAAATTCTGTGCGAGGTGTTGTTTCGGGCGTCGAAATCAACGAACAACTTGTGGTTCGATGATTTTTTCTCACTAAGGTTAGCTGTAGTGCAGGGTGACCAAGAACAAGAAGGGGGGGGAAGCGCAAACCCAAAACCCAATGCCGTCTCACTCTCACACCTTCAATAAACTCAAACAAAAGACAACAATAATGGAGCTGTCCATCTTGTCCTCCTTTTAACTTCCGGTTCTTTCTTTCTCTTGTAGTTTTCCTGTCCCTGGGAGCCATTCAACAAACCAAGCCATGCTGGCCACAGAACCAATCGTGCAGAGAACAAGGGCCTGAAATACTCGCAGCAACACGAGCGGCGGATTCCGGCTCTTTTGGATTTAAATTACGTGACAAAACAACTCATTGCTGCTTCACAACCAATTCCTGATGATGAAGCGACGTATCAAGATACCGGACGGTCGACCTGGGAAGGAGAGTCAGTTTCAGCCGAACAACAAAACAATGCCTCTGAACGCTGTGTAGGAACGTCGTTAGAATCGGAAGACTCTGTTTCATCAGCCCTTCCACCTTCTGAATCAAATCTCGGAGACAGCAGCAAAATAGACTCTCAATGTGTCAATGACAATGATGATACTTCATTGAGCTTGCAATCGGACGTGCGTTCTCGCAGAACATTCAACTCCTCAACAAGATTCGGGAAGAGTCAACGCAGGAATTCTCCTATTCGCTCGCTAAATTTCTGAATAAACGGCATGGAGAAGGCAACTATCTCCTGTTCTCATTATGCGATGATAAACCCGATGATGCAACCCTCCTTCATCTGCGCAGACAAATTGTGCAGCTGCCTTGGAGGTCTTCTTCGAACAGCCCTCCGAACTTCCGACAGTCCCCTCTCTATTAGCTATATGCTACTCTATATTCGCGTGGCTGAATATGGAACAGGTTTCAAGCGGCAATGGCGGTCGTTCTTTTCTTCAGAACACGTGGCTGTGACTTACTGTTCCAATGGAAAGACTCGAACGGCCATTACTACCGCTTGCTATCTGAAATTCACGGATCAAGTGGACAAAAGTGAAGATGGGTTCCTACTGTTTCTTGAACAACGCTGCCCGGATAGTGAGCTTTCACCATCAACCGTCGCAGAGGCTTTGCCCGCTTCCATACGCACCTTTTCAGAAATTTCGATGCCTCGGTCGAGCTCAAGCAGTACATAAATCGACAACCACTCTTGCTTCGTTCCATATCCTTACAAGGCCTTCCAGTCGAAGAAAAACCATGTTTGGACATTTTCAACTCCCGAGGTGAGCATTTGTATTCCAGTCATCCTGATTTGTTTGAAGATCTTGTTGAGACGAATCAATATGCTCAACCTCCACAGAGTCGATGGGATGAAGCAGAAGGATATTTTCAAGTGAATGAGATTTTGGAAGGGGATTTTTATTTGTTGTGTCGATTTGGAGGGCACTACGCAAGCGATTTGTCCGACGCATCAAAGATAATCTTCCGCTACGCAAACACAACGGGCTTTCTTGGAGCCGGACCAATCGGACTAAGATCCGACAAAGTCGATTTGATGCGCCGCTACTCGCATCTTATTGATCGTCAGGAGTTTTTACTCTCGTTGGTATTTGAAGCATACTGGAACACTAGTGAGCAAGAGGCTACTCTTTTGCAAAGAGAGGTCTATCAGATTCTGCGCTTGTTGTTTTCAATGGGTACCACGCGATGGAGCAGGGTTGGAAAGTTATTGCACGCCACCATAGCGCCAAGCCGCTGGACATCGATATCGACCGTCTACAAGCTTCTTACGAAGGTCTTCGCGACTGCCCTCCCACATATCGTCTTTGGCCTTGCAGCTTAGCAACCTCGATCTGAGTGCAGCTGAAAATATGTTATTCACAGGAAAAATGCGGATCTGGTGGAGTCCTGATAATGTGATCAGAGCTGAACCCCTCCCTAATCAACCCGCGGTCGTTGTGCCCCCCGAGATGCGACAAGGACAGCTTGAGATCAGGACAACATTCTGAGTTTGGTTAGGGGCGTTGCTGCCATTTCCATCGACAACGAAACGACACGGACAGGGATCTTCGGAGCTGTCAGTCCATCATCCATCAAAGATGTTGACGAAGTATGCACTCCGGTTGAACTGCCGGATACAGGTTCCTGGTATACATCTCCGTTGATGCGACCAGAGTCTGGTGATATTACGAACGCTTTAGGGAACGGTAGTATCGCATATCCGTCGATAGACCGTCCTTTACGCCGCTGTGATCAACCGCTCCTTCCTGTTTTTCCACATCCGTTGCCGATGAAGGAAGGAACTGCTACAGTACTTGACGATCCTTGGAACCGCAAGGCTTTTGAAATGTTGATGCTTGTCAGTCAATCCGATGTTTCAATGAATGATTTGCTTGTTTTGCAGCACAGGCTCCAGGTTCGAGGATCCATCAATGTGAACGATCCAGCTGAGACATGCGGCAACGAGACAAATGTCACTCAATGTACCCTCGCAGCGATAGACAACTGTAAACCAGCTCACGAAGGTCAAGCAAACGCTGTGGAAAGGAACACTGGCGCCTCTGTTCCAAAGAGTCTAGATAGGCACAGGCCGTCCCAAACTGTCGCTGCAGAGACACCTTTGAAAAAGATTTCTCGAAATACTTCAAGATGTTGAAGATGGGTTTGCCAAGAGGTGCGGTGGAGAACGCCATGATCCGGGATGAGGCCGACGTTTCGCTGCTCGACCTCGATCCCGAGAGAAGTCTAAATTCTCAGAGGTCGATCCCGACGGAGCTTCCATCGAAAGACGACGCGTCCCAGGCTGTCGCTGCAGAGACACCTTTGAAAGACGACGCATGCTTCTCGAAATACTTCAAGATGTTGAAGATGGGTTTGCCAAGAGGTGCGGTGGAGAACGCCATGATCCGGGATGAGGCCGACGTTTCGCTGCTCGACCTCGATCCCGAGAGAAGTCTAAATTCTCAGAGGTCGATCCCGACGGAGCTTCCATCGAAAGACGACGCGTCCCAGGCTGTCGCTGCAGAGACACCTTTGAAAGACGACGCATGTTTCTCGAAATACTTCAAGATGTTGAAGATGGGTTTGCCAAGAGGTGCGGTGGAGAACGCCATGATTCGGGATGAGGCCGACGTTTCGCTGCTCGACCTCGATCCCGAGAGAAGTCTAAATTCTCAGAGGTCGATCCCGACGGAGCTTCCATCGAAAGACGACGCGTCCCAGGCTGTCGCTGCAGAGACACCTTTGAAAGACGACGCATGCTTCTCGAAATACTTCAAGATGTTGAAGATGGGTTTGCCAAGAGGTGCGGTGGAGAACGCCATGATCCGGGATGAGGCCGACGTTTCGCTGCTCGACCTCGATCCCGAGAGAAGTCTAAATTCTCAGAGGTCGATCCCGACGGAGCTTCCATCGAAGGACGACGCGTCCCAGGCTGTCGCTGCAGAGACACCTTTGAAAGACGACGCATGCTTCTCGAAATACTTCAAGATGTTGAAGATGGGTTTGCCAAGAGGTGCGGTGGAGAACGCCATGATCCGGGATGAGGCCGACGTTTCGCTGCTCGACCTCGATCCAGAAAGGAGCTTGAAGTCTCAGAGAAGCGATAATATTGTTGACGGACTGGCAGTCAAAGGCACTGCATCACTTTCAAAACAAGACAAGTTGGTTGGGACGCGTCTTTGCCTGGGATCGGTCATAAGTGCCGGGGTAAAAGACAAAGCCAACGCGACCACTGATCTGAATTTGGTTTCTCAGAGGATCATGCGACCCGAGCACATACTGAGCCACGACAGAGTGCCGCGAAAAGAACGTTAGACGAAAAAAGAATTTACTGGAATCCAATCAATCCCGGGGAGTTAAAAGAAGATTCTCTTTGGTCTCTTGTGAAAGGAAAAGTACAGATGGATAACCTCGTCTATGACGTGCGTGAATTCGAGGATCTTTTACCGAATCGCCGGATGCAGCAAAATCCAAAAGGCGAACACTGTCAAAAGACAGAGACGAAGAAAAGTGTGCAGGTAGTCAGTGCGAAGCGGTCGATGAACGGAGGCATTATCCTGAAGCGGTTGAGGATTGACTACAAAACGCTTGCAGAAATGGTTGATTCGATGTAAGTGAGTCGGTTTCAACAGTTAACTCTAATCAAAAGTCTCACAGCAATGCCTTGTCGACCCAGGGAAGTGGGAAATCTGGATGCAACATCTATTAAAGCGTTGAAAGAGTATCTCCCAACTTTGGACGAACGAAACCAACTTATTTCCTACTTAAACGGGGCAGGTGATTCCGAGGAGAAAAGGGAAAGCTGTATGCGGATCTTAGCGATTGCGAAAAGTACATGGTTTGTATGATGAATGTATCTAAAGCTGAACAGCACTTTGACTGCATGTTGTTCCGATCTCAGTTCCGATCGCGATTCGACGAACTTACTGAATGCGTCAAGACCGTGGACAAAGCCTGCGACGAAGTCAGATCTTCTGAAAAGTTCCGTCAAATTATGGCGATAATACTGACTGTTGTAAATCAAATAAATACAGGTGGAGAAGGGAAGGGACAGGCTTTGGGTTTCAATCTTGATGCACTTTTGAAGCTTAATGAGGTACGTCTGGAAACTTTCATGCGCCAGAATATGCCATTTGGCTCTGACATCGCAATCAAAACAGGCAAAGGCTTTCGATAAAAGACGAGCGTTCTTCAGTATCTCATAAAGTCGTCAAACGTAACGACGAGTCGCTACTTGATTTTATGAAGAACTCACACACATCAATGATTCCGTCAACATCATAATCGACTCGCTCTGCACCGATATTAAAGTGCTGAAAGATGAAATCGAAGGCGTCTACAAGACATCACAAGAGCAGGCGGACGAACTCTTAGACCTTGGAAAATCAAGTAAAATTTCCTATCTGAACTGAAAGAACAAAAAACAAATGTGCGTACATTGGCGGGGGTCTCACAATTCAATCAGGTAGATCACCTTACGGGCAGAACTCAATGGAAAGATTTTCTCTCCATGCGAAAACATTGATCGACGAGGTCTTTGAGCTAACTTCACAGGTGCAGGCCAAATACAAAAAGCTTTTGCAGTACTTGGGGAGGATGAGAAGATGGCCAGTAATGAATTTTTCGGTACTTTGAAACGCTTCATTATAGATTTCAATAATGCCAATCAGATTTTACAAAAGAGGAGAAGACAAGGGTACGTTTCATGCAGATACCAGCACCTTTATTCCAAGCTCCACTAACTTTTCTATAGCTAAGGGAACTGAAGAAACAAGAAAGTATGAAATCCGCCACCCCGGAACAACCCGATAAAAGACGCTACGCGAACGGACAAACCAATTGATGCTTCTAAAGCCGGACCAGTAAGCGCAGCATCTGCGATCAGTGCTTTCTTCGCAGCAAAGGTGTCATGCAATCAGATGGACGAAGACCAAGCGCAGGGCTCGAAATTGGAAGCCCCTACCTTGAATGTCGATGTCACTAAGACTACATCTATAGACATCGGCGATTCTCTTTCTGCTTCAGTCGTTCTATCCCCTGGTGCCGAGACAGTAGAGGGACTTCCTGCGTCGTTCGAGACTGATGGAGTGACGACCGAGACGGAAGACTATGGAGGCAAGCCCGGCGCCGTGAGTGCAGCATCCGCGATCAGTTCATTCTTCGAAGCAAAGAGATCAGGGATATAAGCCGATCGTCAGCGAAAACTGACCCTGATGTTCCAATCGTTCAGAAACTGTTGATTTCAATACTTTTTATCAAAGAATCTCAAAAGCGATAAAATAACAACGATTCATCAATTCATTGCTATGGCGAGGACGCGCTTTTGCTGCTTCTTCGACCATGCATATTTCACCCCACTTGCATAATTTCCCACCGAAACATGCGTTTGTGCGAAGAAAAAAACGGCGCCAGAGTCCCAGTATCAGCATCAGAGGCAAGAAATGAAGTTTTCTCTTGTAATAAACACCAGTATAATTGTTTCAAAGAAACATTTTCTTGCCGTCGCGATGATTGCGGCTTGTCTTGCTCTACTTCAATCATACAACTCTTGAAATGTATTCTGACCGGTCGCAGTCGAGCGGGGCTTCGAACAAGCCTACAGGCTGCCGACAGCTCAGAGATCGACCCGATACATGCTGTGCGACACCTGCATGCTCTTGCGTTCGTATCTGGCGAAATTGGTGAGGACCACGGCCTCGTTCGGCTTTCCGGTCGTCCCGTGAAGGTAAATGAATCTTAGTACTAGTTTGGGGATAACTTTCAACAACGTCTTGGCTTCTTCTGGTAGCAAACAAGCCCGAATTGCATTTTTGAGCCGATCTGCCCATTTTTGCCCATGGGTTGTAAGGCAAAAATCGGTACCGTTTCGGCGGCTGATCAGACATAAGAACAGTTTTACTTTAACGATTGAAAACCATTCCAGTACCGTAACTCTGATGAACTCTCGGATGGTCATTTTTCTCATTAAGGATAGCCGAACCAGTTAATGTAAACCTTAATGACCAATTTTACTATTCGAGAGTTCATCAGAGTTACGGTACTGGAATGGTTTTCCGCTATAAGTAAAAACTAATCTTATGTCTGATCAGCCGCCGAAACGGTACCGATTTTTTGCCTTACTTACAACTCCATGGGGAAAATAGACCAAATTTCCTTGGCGCGCCCAATTTTGCAAAGCCTGCAACAAAACGAAAAGTCGAACCATTTTTCTGTTTTCGCCGAGAATGCTTCGAGCATATGCAGAAGTTCAGCAAAACGATAGAGATGCTGATGAAGACCACGACGAATCAAGTTGGCGGGAGAGCTCGTTGCCCTCGAGATTGCGCAGGCGGACAGTGATGGCTACGTTGATCAACACCAAGTTCTGTCGTGGTCACATCCGTGGTTCCTTTCGGCGCCTTTAATACTGTTTCTGCAAGTTCCTCTTCTTGTTGCAAATGCTTTCATGTTCTATCATTTGACGGGTCGAGTATGGGCTGCCACGATACCCGTCTTTCATCTCTTGCTGGCGTTGCTTTCCATGCGCTGTTCCGTCGCGGATATTTCGAGTCGTGAGAAAAACACAATCCGATCGGTACAGGCAGTCGCTTTACTCGCCGACCTTCTTCTTACTGGATTTTTTTACCCTTTTTTGTTCCAAATTATAACGAAGGCGTTCTTTATAGAACCAGATGGAACCGATGTCATTGAATGGTCGAACTACAAACGACTGTTCGAACGGTTCGTCATCATTTGCAGAATTTTTTCCATTTTGCGCGCAATGGTAGCTACAATGGCCGGTCTCTCGCGTTTTCAGAAGCAACGTTCCACTCAGGTAGTGCAATGTCTAAACAGACCAGTCTTTTACCCACGTCGGTTTCGGAGCATCGAATTTGGACATCCGTACAGCGAATCTCGTCGTCTGGCGTTCTTGCTACGACCATTTTTTCTGCATGGTGTCTCTTTTCTGTGGCTGTACACTTTCTTCCCCGTTTCGCTTCACTTGGCTTCGAATGCAAACGAATTCTGTGATCTAGTCGATGAAACCGAATGCCTCTTGCCATTCCCTCTTTCTTTCATATGCGACCGACGAAACGTCCGAGACGGGATGGCGAGTCAATCTAAAGGAACTGTCGCTTCCGTTACTACGAGGAGGAATTTCCATGCATGCCGAGTTCTACAACGAATTAGATGGCTTTTCGACAATGGGACCCATGCTTTTTATTTGGATGGTTTGAAGGAGGCACATGAAGCTGGGGTGAATCAGCTGAAAGGCCAAAGGAAATTGCTAAATCCGTGACGCAAGAGTCGGTAACCTTTTTAGTGGATGTAAAAGCAGCGACACTGGTTCCGCACAGTGCAGAAATTGACTACCTTGACCCGAAACATCCTATGGTGTTACTGTTTCCAGCAAGACCTTTGAAGCATAATACTCACTATGCTGTGGCTGTCATAAATGCAACAAACATTGGAGGAAATTTACTGACTCGTACCAAGGGAATGGAGAACGTCTTGCTGGATCATCCAATAGGTCAAGTCGCCGAATCGCAAGTGCCCGACCCGGGACGGAAATATCGATACATTACTGATGTAATCCCAGCCCTTCAAAAAGCAGCTAAGTGGTTGGATCTTTCACAAAATCCTGCAGAGCTTCAGCTTCTATTCGATTTTCATACGATAAGTGAAGCTTCCCAACTATCGCCAGCTCGTACGGTCCGCGATGTTACTTTTGGCATGATTTCAAATGACAATGAATGGACATGGGATGACCACGTGAGGACCAATCGCATCGAAGATCACTCCTGCGACGATCCAGATAGTATCTTAGCACGCACTGTTCATGCTGAAATGGATGTGCCGTGGTTTTACAAAACTTTGGCCCGGGATATCGAGGAGCATTCATCGATACCCAAGCCGTGGAAAGTGGCGTTGCTTCTTCATTCGGTAATGCAAAGTTCTTGCTTCACATTCCGTGTTCGGTCCGTGCTGCAGCACTTGGAAATAATAACCAATCAAAACCTATACGAGGCGTCATGGAGTATGGACATGGATTGTTTTACAGTCGGTCCGAGGCTTCGGATCATTTCCTCCTCCAAATGGCCCATGACGAAGGATACATTATCATGGCAATGGATTGGCGTGGCATGTCCGTGTTTGATCTGTTGGTTGTGATCAAAACTCTTATTTCGAAGCCAAGTCAATTTCAGTCCATACGAGACAACTTAATTCAAGGGTATGCGAACAAAATATCACTGCAACATTTCGCGAGGAACGCAATGTTAACGAAAGATTGGTTTGAGTTTGCTACAAGCGACGACGTAGTCTCGAGACCAGTGCCTTTGCTAAATGGGGAGCCTCCTCCGTTTGTATTTTACGGTATTTCGCAAGGTGGAATTCTGGGGAGCAGGCTATTGTAGCTTGGCGGGACCAACAGGTCTGATAGATCGAGCCGTCCTCGGCGTTCCAGGAACTCCTTTGCTCTCATAATGACGCGATCGCTGGATTTTCGAGGCTATGATAGTTTGCTTCTAATGAACTTCATGAATAACCGACACGTGCGAATCTTTCTAACGATCGTGCAAATGGGATGGGATTCTACTGAAGGTTCTGGATTTCTTGCACCCCGATAGCTGAACCGTACCCACGGATGCTCATACAAGCTGGGCTAGGCGATGTAGTTGTCCCGGCCCTTGCAGCTGAGGCTCTTGCTCGAGCCTTGAATGCAACTCTTCTGCCAGGAAACCCGAGACATGTTTATGGTTTGGAGCGCGGAAAGGCGGCTACCTCGACATCTCCTGGACCCTACGTCACATTCACTGAGCTCTTGTACACAAACGATTACTCGTCGCTCCCATCCGACAACACTTTTGCCACCGACAACCCGATTCATGAGTGCGTAAGACGAGACAAGGCTTTGATCGAACAAGTAACTGAATTTGTAAACAGCGGACGTATAATAGACCCTTGTGAAGCAGGCAACTGCATTCGGGAAAATCACTGTTGTTAAATAGAACGAGTAAATTTTAATATTCATAATACCAGAGCACTTTTCGCAGCCATTCTAGCGGAGCAATTCGCAGATACACCGTTTACTCTTGCTTTCGGCGTTTGCTAGCCCCTCCCTTGTAACATTTCCAGGCTCAATAGCAACAGAGGTGTGAAGAAATTCTGCGGCCTCGGCGGAAGCTTTGACCTTTGCTGCGCTCCGTGGTATCATTTCTGCTTCGTACTCCTGAATCGCCTTTCGAATTACTTCCGACTTATCGTTGCTTTCGTTGGCAGCGCGATATATTGACCTTGTCAGCGACAAGGCATCAAGCAAGGCCTGATTGGCACCTTGACCTTTGAAAGGGCTCATGGGATGGGCAGCATCGCCGATGAGAGTCACGACCCTATCTCCAGCGTTTTCCAAATTGCTATTTTCTCCTCTGAGTTGCGTCGAGTGGGTGATCATAGTTCGATCATACACTGGGTAGCCTGAAACCAGATGCGAGGGAGTCGACTTCAAGATGAATTCGATTGGATTGTGCCAGCTGCCACACCTTCTTAAAGCCTCCTCCAAGAAGGCCCCATCCCTTTTTTGCGTAAGACTGAGAGAATCTGCCTCACTAAAAGGAAAACTGAGCTGCCACATGTAAGCGGAACTCGAGTAGGGCATCATATAAAACGAGTGGTACCATCTGCAGTCTGAAATACAGTCTCCCCATTTAGCAAATGACTTTGGGAACGATCCGTCTCTTGCAGGGGACATATACCGAGCAGAACAAAGCAGTTCAAGTATCGGAGTTCGTCACCAATAAGCTGTTCTCTAATCTGACTTCTAATTCCATCGGCACCGACGACCAGGTCAGCCGTGTGACGAACCAAGTCTCCATTCTCATTATCTCGAAAAGTCAGCAGCACTTGATTGTCTTCAAGCTTGTCATACTTGACAAGCCGATGATGCCAGTGAATATGACTACAGTCAATCTTCTGAATATCTTCCTGCCCGCTGGCAACCTGCAACAATTGTTTCCGCAACGACTGACGAGCGATGTGTATATTCTGTCGTCGAGGCTGTTTCTCTGGTTCGTCCGATTTTGTTTGCTCACAATCTTGTTGCTGTTTCCAATGGCGCATTCCCCACTGCCCCACCACATTTCCATCCGCTGTATGCACAATATGCTTTGTGGAAGTAATGCCTTCTTCCAACTTTGAAATGCCGAATGCTTTTAGGGCTTTGCTGGCTTGTTGCATGGTCAATCCGTATCCTTGTGCTCGGTCGATGAAATGCGCATCTCGTTCAAACACATGATGAGGAATACCGCGATGACGACAAGCAGCTGCTACAGCCCAACCCGCAAGTCCGCCTCCAACGATGGCGACCCTAGGAAAACGAGGATCTGGTGACAACATTTCGTCGGACTGTACGAGCCCAGAAGCTGCACATGATTTACACGGTTCGCAACGCTCCGATAGTCCTTTTGCGTGCTTTCCGACTGGAAGGCTTCTTCAAAAGACCCTTTCCACGACAATCATTGCAGACTTTCCATTCGAGCGGCATGGTTGCAGCGAATGTTCGTTCCGCGGATCCCCAGCAAACGAGCTGCTTGTTTCGTGCGTTTCTAAAACTACTCAACCAAGGCAGCAGGAGCAGTGTGCTTTTCATTTATTGTTTCGGCGAGTGATAGTTTCGAAATTTAATTCGTTCAAGCGTTCGATCATGGTCATTCATTTTCATCACCATCGCGAAATAATAATGGCGACGAATGACGAATGTCGATGCTTGAGCTGCAGTAAGGTTCGGGCAATCCGGAAAAACAGCCACTCTAGGATCTACTGTAGATTAGATTAAGTTTACGATGATCATCAGAGAGTTCGAATGTGCAATAAGATAGAATAGATCCGTTATGTGAATGTCTATTTTATACGAGCTTGAATTTTGCATAAGCTATTCTCTGCGGCCATTTACAAGATCTATCTTCTGTATAGCCACTCAAGTAATGCGTCTAGCTGATCAAGGCCCTTCTTCTCCTGCTTGACCCTACTAGGTTCACCACTATCATCGTCTTCATTGTTACTTTGATCACCTACCCTTTTCCAAAGAGTAATGCCGACTTGCGGTTGTGATCAAACTCATCATCCATTTCGATTACATATGAACCCAACCGATCGGCCTCATCGGATTCTCATCAATCTCATTCTGATTGGTTCTTGACAACTCAAAATTATCTCATTACGACCAAATTCAAAGTTCTCATAGTTTCATTTTTTCTGCAAAGTCATGGTTCTCTCCCCTCATTTCGTCCACAACACGACAGCGTCAACAACACATTTTCCTCTCATCGTCAACAGATAGAAATGCGCCCCAGCGGGTGACATGTGGTATATTTTGCATAGGTATTTTTGTTGCATCGCCGTCTCATTGGCGGGAATCCCGTAGAAACGCAGGTTGTGCAGCATCACGTTCGACAGTGGACAATAATTGCCGTTTGTTCGCTCCTCGCATCGTCAAAATTGATCACGTCAATTTACCTTTCAAGGTCAAATATTTTTTTTCAGAGTTGAATCATCCATCCATCATCGAGAAAGATGATTATTCTAATTCCATATAACGTCGCTTGCTTTTCTCATCACATTGATTCAAGGTTTGCTTGCTCTTACAACACGCTGATATTTCCGAGATCCTGCCTTTTCTCGCTCTAACGACTGCTTGATCACCAATGCCAACGGTAAATCACTGGGAAAATGAATGTATCGAATTGTAGAGCCCCGAATGTGAACAGTATCAAAAGCAAGGCCCAGTGATGACGATAGTGATTTGACATTTTCAAGCATGAGGTTCATTTCTCCGTCGCTAGACGTCAAGTTGCCCCGGATGATCTTTCCATTTTGAGTTCCACAGATAAAGTATGTCCTATAAAATGACGCAAAATGTAGCCAATGATTTAGGCTGTTTCTTCTTTTGATTGTTTTCGGAAGGTGTCATGGTCGAGGCGTTTTATGTTTTATCAAGAACGAAGAAACGAAAATCCTTGTCCGGCAACTTTCCCGCCAAAACGCAAGAAGATCAATTACCCCCTTCTATTTTTTTTAGCCGTAACAATATTTTTATCTTCTTTCTTTGGTAGTACTAAGAAGAGGGAACCCGGTATTAGAATACTGGTATTTATTGTAGCATGTCCTGACAGGTTTCTCATCAACGGACATGATGCCAGTACAAAATCTTCATTATGATTACGGAAAAAGTAGGCTACGTCATTCGGAGTCACCGGTCCACCAATCAAATTTCTCCACCTGCGCACCAATGTTTGCGTCTCCGCCCACTCACCTCATTGAAAATGTTGACTCGAATTCTCTTTTACGTACCTTTCATTCAAGTTACTTCATCCTTCGTCCAAAACATCGGCACTTTTACAGACCTCGTATGCAATGGTCTCGCCCCAGCGAAGGGAGGAGATGATTCTCTCTTTGTCAATGCAATAGTGTCAAGACATCTATGGAATCATCTGCTTCCTCGTCTTCGAGCAGGGCATGCTACAGGCGGAAATTACGATCGACGAGGTCTCTCCGATTCAAGATCCTCAAGTGGAGCATCAAGCGTTGCAATCGGACGACGGTATGCACCGAAGCTGCTGTTCTTCGAGTCTTGCTGAAGCAGATGAATTTCCAGACAACTCGTCCGAAATTGACTCGTCCATTCCTACCTTTATTTACATTCACCGTTCATGCTGCTCACCCAGCTACCACTACAACGATGAAGCATCCTCAGCTGAGGAAGAACCGGAAATAGTGACTCAGTTGAGCCACGAGTTCCATCAGTGGCCAGCGTTTTCAAACATGTCCGATTTCAAACACAATGCTGCATGGGGTATCATCACCGCGACAGTCAATGATGCCATCATTGCAGATGAGAAGTTACAAATCGTCTGTCCAAACTGGGCACCCGTTGAAGGCAGTCCTATGCGGCAACCCAAGCCGCCTTTATCTCACTGTTCCGTGTCAGCGTCTTCGCTTCTCGTTGTATAGCGAACGGGGCCACGGTTTTGAAGGCAATGGCAGCAAAGACAGCCAACAAATGCTCATTTTTTCGCAGCAACTAGCTAGAGATGAGAAAGAGCAGTCCGTGTACTGTAACACCCCAATAGAGCTACTTGGCGGTGATTTCTATATGTATTCGCAAGAAGAGTAACAATGTATTTATTAGAACGTGCAAAGTAATGATTTAAAAGTACTTAGGAAAGAGATGCTCATTTCGTTTACATTTCTACATTTACTTTGAGTTTTGGTTGCACTCGTAGCAATGGTGGCCGAACACCGCCGAACTGGGAAATGGTTTGCGGATCGTCCGCATCGTTGTGGACCCCGAAGGTAATGCTGTTCCCACCGGGAAGGTTGTAGCCCACAAAACCTTGCAGACTTCCAAACCCATCGGGGCGGAGCATCGCAACTAAATCCAGACTTAGTTCAACCGATCTCTCTCCGGCTTCTTTTCCTTGTTCACTGTCTTTTTACTTGATTCAGGCGAAGAATCTTTGCCGAGGGTGAATCCGAGAACGTCATCACAGTGTCGTTCAGTTCAGCAATAATGCCCCGGATGACATTCTCCTTCGTCAGACCAAGAAATGGCAGTTCAATCTTCTCGAGTGCCGTTTCTACGATCAAACTTTCTTGTCGCAGAGCCTGGGAACCAGTCTCTATCTGCGTCTCGGCGTCCGACAAAACTGTCTTCAACAGTTGCTTCTCCAATCGCTTCAAGGCAGCCGATTTGATGGATTCGACGGACTCTTCAAAGACAGAAGTAATTCCTCCATCCATCAGATCAATCAGTTGCTGACGAATCTTTCGTCGATAGGAAGCGACAGACGTCCATCCAGTGACGGCGCGCGTTCGGCCGTCCCATTCCGCCAAGACGGAAGCCCGAAGTTCAGCAGCAGTCTCACCCAAGTCATTTACACTTAACCCGCGAGCAGTTCTGCGTTTCCATGTTAGTAGCTGTGCCTGTATACGACGTGTCAGTTGGCTGGCTACGGTACCCAAAGTCAAATAGGCGCTCGCTACATTCGGAGGATCCAGGGCGAGTTCGGTAACGCCCGATTTGCGAATATCTTCGTTTGCCTGCAATAAAGCCTCAGACAAAGGCTTGCCGTTCCCGTTGTCGTTGGACTCACGCGCGAGAGCCAGGATCTACAAGGCAATTACGTTAGGGTACATGTATTGATGCTAAACGAACAATCAAGTCAAAGAGTGTGTTTCTTACCTTGGATGCATCCGCGTTGGAGGTAGCTGCAACTACCTGAAGATCAAAGGCTTCGTTGAAACGCAACAAACTGTTCTGTTCCACTGCTACAGTGTCATACAGAGATTTCACTTGTTGTTTCAAGCTTTCTTGATCGACTTCGTCTTCTCCTGCCGATGAAACTACTAGGATCAGGCTTGTTTTGCTTGAACTCGATGCCCGAAAATAGCAGTCAAAGTACGAGCATGTCTCGAATTATCCACACCAGATTGCACATCGCCGTTGGTGATACCTCCACGATAATAGTCGGGGCCGTGTGTGCACACAAAGCCAGGGCTATCCGATCGGAAGTTGAAGTGCTCTGCAAGGTTGCTCCTTTGCATAGCAGTTGATTTGTCTCTGGCTCATAGGACAACGTTTCATCGAACGTCGCACCGAGGAAAATAGAGGGAGTACCTGGAGAAGGAATAATAGCTACCAACGAGTCGGAAGAAGCCGATGCAGGGATAGAACCTATTTTCAGTGTTCCGCTCGAGTCCAAAAGTGGCGATTTAGCAACGGCTAGCGACACGGAAAGGAACACCGACAGAACCCGTAAACGCATATCTTTTCAACGATTTTCTTTCAAAGGTATATGAATGGTTGAATCGAATCCTTTTGAACTCTTATTATTGATAAAACAACCGCCGCCGATATGAGTGGCCCGTGTCTCTGTGTGTCAAAAATCAAAACGCAAATCTCGTTTTGCCATCGGCCATCGCTTCCACTTGGCGCTTGCAATCTCACCGTCCGTCAGCCGTAGGTGTCCACCGCATTGTTTTCTCATCCTTATCCGTTGTGCGGAGCAGTAAGTGAAAAAGTACATACGTAAGTTTTGGGTTTCGTTTTGAATGCCGCTGACAGAGATATATAGAACAGAGTGTATGCGACGGAATTGTTCACATACAAACAACACCTATACTAAAGATATTACTGTAGAAAAAAGAGTACTTGGTTCGATGTTCGATGGTTTCGTTTCCGTTTCCCGCCTCCGCAAAGTAAGCTTGAGTGTACACTCTGATTATTTGGGACTTTGCAATCTGCGACGGGGCCAGCAAGCAGCAACGCGCATGGTGCATGCAGCGCCTCGTATCCAGGGTTCATGTCCATGAAGATATGCTCCATTTGACGACGCCTTTTCTTTTCAATTACAATTAAATCACCATTTTTTTCTTGTATCATCATTAAAACAAAATTGACGCTTCCGCCATGCCAGTTCCGAGGAACAAACGCAAACGCACCGAGAATCCGTCGACAGCACCTCAGCACCGTCCCGCCGTCGTCGGGATAGCGGAACGGGTGCTGAGCTGCCGCGAAAATTGGATCTCACTCATTCAAACACAACAATAACGGATGAAGGGAACGATCATGTCGAAACGCCCACCCAAATCACCGTTCCTCAGCATAAAGAAGAAGATGCTAGAAAGAATGCAGAGGCCGTTGAGGATGGAAATGTCTCAGACGAATCTCCGTCCTCGGAGGAGATAAAAGATCCAACTCGTCTCCGTGCGATGCTCGTTCATAGAAAATTGTTACTGACGCGGCTACAAACAATGAAAAAAGCAGCTCAGGACAGGATAAATGATCTTCCAGCAACGACGCAAACGTCAGATGAGGAAGTCGCATCATTTCGGGATCTTTTAAGACATGCGACGGCTCTTGCCCGACAGCAAGCTAAATCCGAAACCCAGCAGGAACGAACATCGCTTTCGCTTCGGCGGGGATCATCAGTAGGAAAGAGAATGAATGCAGCTTTATCTACTTTGTCGTCGTCAGAAGCCGGAACCGTGATTCAGCCGAGAGCGCCGGGGACGATTCAATGACGACCGCTCCCCGCCCACAATCGGTAGCAAACAAATCCCTAGCAGTCAAACGATCCATAACGCCTCAATTTCAACAGCGCCCCGCATCAGCGCCAACTGTGGCTGTCAACAACAACAAATCCAATTTACAACGAGGACCGTCGCTCAAACAACCTCCACGACAGCAACGTACAATGCCTACTGGAAAGAGTATGTCGTCCATGTCCGGCAACAATTCACAACATGTTATTTGTGCAGAGACTGCTGCTCTGCGAGAGCAAAATCAGCTATTCAAGCCAAGCTCAGTGCTTTATACGAAAACGCGGACAGACGTTAGCACCCACCAAATCTCATTCCAAAGGCTTGGAGCTGAAATTGGAGTTACCACCGCGCCGACAAACTGCATGGGATGTGCTATTGCAAGAAATGCGCTGGATGGCCACAGACTTTCGCGAAGAACGTAAATGGAAACGTGCGACCACTCGACTGCTGAGCCGCGCTGTTGTGAGACATGAAAATGACGCCAAAGACGTTTCAGCAAAGAAAGTTGAAAAAGAAGTACGCAGCCCGAAACCCCGGTCATTGATTATTCCAACGTTTACGACGAAGCAATAAACTCCGACATAACAAAGAATATTGCAAGACAATTATCGTCGATGATTTCAGAGAAATTTACAACCATTCATCGGGAACCTGTCAGAATGCAAGACGAGAACGAAGAAAGCCACCAAGATACTGCACATGAAACGGATATAGGACAAGACAAGAAAGTCATCCATGATAAGATTTCTTTGCTTTTTGAGAGCATTCAAAAGGCGGACTCGAAAGTACAACCAGATGCAGGGCAGAAGTACGGGATCAAGTTGTCGGAAAGACAAGCTAAAGCCATTATCACCGTTGAATCGGTGTGGGATAGATTACATGTCGGAAGTTTACTTCATGGGAGTCGATGTAGCGGAAAAACTATTCTCGTCTGTTCCCTGCTGTGGCGACGCCGACATCTTGGTCCGCAGCTGGTTCTCTGTTCCCCGTCAAGGTTGATTCGCTGGGGACATGAGCTAAAGCGTTTCAAGAGACTTGCGTCCTCTTGTTTTTGACGCAAACAGTGAACTAGGTACTCTTTCTAACAACGACGTGCTTCTCTGCAATCACATGGCACTGGGTCGCCTGGTCAAGTCTGGTGGAGCTAAAATGTTTGTGTCTCTGATTATGGACTGTCGTCATGCCTTTGGATTTGAAGGGTCGAGAAGACACACTGGTGCCCGACAGAGGGCTGCGTTCTGCTCATCTTCCTTCGCATCACCGGAGTGGTGGAATATTGCCAATGATTTACTAATCGATCAACAGCGGACTATGATCATTGAGAACGAGACTGGAAATGGCGAACTGCCTACATACGCGCGCGATTTGCCCCACAAACAGACACTTGAAATTTTGTCTTTTCGGACGCTTTTGCTCCTGGGTGGGGATCTTCTTACCCTTTCGCCCAAGGGATCAGGACCAAGGGCAATCCTTTCGTGGGCCCGGAAACAGGTGAAGAGTGGATCATCGAAACCGACGTCTTTATTTGAGGCTGTCAAGCATTTATTGCTTTCTTTTATCAAGCCATTACATGTGGACTTGGGAACCTTTAGCTTGGACCGATTCGTAACATCGAATAAAGATCAAGGTCTCTGGAACATAATCCCAATCCCAATGACGGAATCACAGGAAAAGGCGTATGCTGAGTGCTGCAGGAAAATCAAGTATGCCTTTCACAAGCGTTATCAGAGTCTCATTCAATATCAGAATCTTTGCTGCAACTACGAAGGTGTTGCTCATTCGTTAAAAGTGACTCCACAGCTACGACACTTTCCTTGTATAAAGCGATGTACACGTTTTCAAAAACGATAACGTCACCGTACAGCAATCCTCTTGGTTATCGTTCGACGTCGCTAGTCGGCTGCTAAACGGGTCTGGCAAACTACAAGCTCTTCTCTCGATACTTAGCGAACATTGCGCAGAACCTCGAGCAGACGAGAGTTCGCTGGAACTATTTTCGAAAACAAAAGTTTCTGCTAACTTATCCTCAGGTGCAATTCCAAAGGCTAAGAGAATTGCGATCGTTGCAGCATTACCGGAATTGTTACTAATGACCTCAATTCTATTGAATTGTCTTGGAATCAGTCACCGCTTGCTCATGGAACCCAAATCTGTGTCCGGAGATTCTGTTTTCAACGGATGGAAAGCAAACCAACTTGCACTCTGCGAATTCAACACCGAAAGAGAGCGAGCGTTCCCGGACATTGTCGTTTGTTCTCTCGAATCTATCTCCGGCGACCACGGTGGCATGGGCATCGAGTTGGCAGATCTTGTCGTTTGCCTTGATGAAGATTGGAGCGGCCGAGCTGAGATATTGTTGCACCATGTTGTCGCTCGTTCGTATCAGCGATGCTCCGAAGAAGGCAAGACTCCATGCAGCTTCCTACGTCTGGTAGCTGATAAATCATGCGAGTCCACTTTTCTTCTTTCTTCAAGAAAAGGACCTCCGTGCCGACAAGGCCCAATTTTTCCGTGCAACTCAATCCTGTTGGGTGGTTTGAGATGCTCGTTACTGTTGGGCAAAACCAAGAAAATGAAGAATCACAGAGAACCGCTGTATCCTCTTCGTTTGTTTTCCCAGCTGATAAACTGCTATCATTTCGTGACTCGCCTTTATCTAAAGTCCTCGTCGCTGATAGTCTTCCTCCTTTACTTTCGCGTGACGGGGGCTCTTTGTTTCTTCCTTTATCAAAAGAAGAAGATACAAGGAACACAGAATGCTTGTTCATTTGCTCAATGGTCGAGAGCGAGTGGATGGCAAAAGCTGTAGGGACGGATATGCCTATGTCCGTTCAAACTTCGAAGGCAATTCAGGAACACTTCTCTGTTCCTGCAAGCTATGATTCAGACACAGCTTTTTTCTTCTGGAATGCTGCAAGAGTATCTGTCTCTTCTTATATGCAAAGGTTTGCCGTCATCAACGAGGCAGCAAAACTTGGCCCATCAGAAGCATCAGCTCTTACCAGACCAGTTTCAGCTGCCGTCCCCGCCTACAAGGATGATCGGATTTCCACGAGGACAGACAATACCAGGTCCCGCGCTGATTGGGACAGTAACCCCGGTGTCTCGGCGGCGTCTCTTCTTTTTATCCTTTTAAGAGTACCTTCGATGGAGACTTGAACGCATGCAATCGGCGTGTCAATCTCTATGCTGGTTCATTTGGCACGTCAGCTGCGGCGCAAGATTTGTCTGACGGCAACCAAGGGGACGAGCCATTAATTTACACTCCTCCTCTACTTCCGCGCATCGTGGAGTCGTCCATTGTCGCTCAGAGCGACGCTGAACATATTATATCGTCGCCGGTTGCAGCAGTTCTAGCCACGGAAGTTGCTAGCTCAAAACATAACGCATTAAACGACGCGACACGGGATAGCAAGAGACTGCGTATGGATGACGAATTTATTCATACAGAAGATGCACTCATTGACCTAGCTCTTAACCTCGAGCATGCTAAGAGAGAAGAAGAAGACACCGTGGTTTCGGTGCCAAGCCTAGTAGAAGACTTCGGAATGGCCGGAACGGGTGCTGTACCGCTCCTGCGAGATTCTGCTCTCACTGCTGCATACACGGCGTTGGTCCCTTTACCTCATTCATACTTTCAAGAAGCCTTGGATTGCTTTGATGGCCAACGTGCATCTGACACCGAGGAACTAGGCCGCGTTGCGCAAAGTGAATCAACGATGAAATCTGTTATCCTGTTTGTTTCGAGGAAACGGCCCCGCGCACAAATGGTGCGACCAGTGATGTCGCAGCCAGGCAAAGTATATCGCGTGCCAGCACCCGGCTCCTCAGGAGTCCCTTCGTCGTCGAATGTCGGGAAACCTGTCAACGGAGTCATGCATGAGCTTAATTGGAAGTATGAGCGGGAAGCAAATAAAGAAAAGAAAGGCAACCGGTCCCAGCGATCGCGCATTGGCAGCCTCATCTGCTTTCACTCGCTTGCCTTACAATGACTTGGCACTACCTGGAGCGTCTTGTGGACCGGCTGCCGGGCAGATAACACTGAAGAACAAAGATTCACTAAAGAAGAACTTCCTTATCACCTTGCGTCAGTCTTCTACAGGTTCGACGTTATTCGAATCGACAGGATTTCGTGTCGCCTCAACTGAAGTAAAAAATCGAGTTGGTATCAGATTGATGTCTCACTCCTGGACTTCTAGTGCAGCATTCGAAGTTGGGCCGGGCTTACCTCTGCATGTCGTGAGACCGAATGGGGATTCACAGCGACAAACCGTCTCCTTCGAAGTCGACCGTGGACTGTGGACTAGTATTATCAAGAAACTGGGATCAAATGACAACGAGACCGGAACCGAATCACTTGCAGTCGCAGCGAAACAAAAGGAAATTTTCCATCAGTCTCTCTCGATTCCTTGTAGAATGGATTTCGGGCCGTTTCAAGCAGGTTTTCTTTCGTCGCCTACTGGTATGACATACCTTTCAGCAACAAAGAATCGAATTGGCATATCATTACCAATGGGGTCAAGATCTCCCCTCACTCAGGTAAAGATACTGACCCTGTGGAATGGAAGCCTGGCCACGACGAGCAACTTGTACGTTCCGCGCAAAAATTCGGCTTCAACTGGAACTTGATAGCGAAATTGCAGACTGGCTTTGATGAATTTTGCTTTGTTTATGATAGTTCGTCAGCTCATCGGGGAGTCTCCCGTGTTTGCCGTGAACGATGGCAAGTATTGACAAAGATGGATCCTCTAATAGAGAGTTCCGTACCAAGCAACGGTCAGCAGAACAATGTCTTCCGTCGAAAGGTTGTCCCGCCCGAGGAGTCTGATAAAGGTCATCTTGTTGAGCGACCTTCCTTTGGCGCGGGCAACCGAAAAGATCAAACCATTATGCTGTTTATCCCAGAAACAGAACCGACGGGTTATCAAAACGACGACATCAAAACACCTGCAGGAAGTGAAACAATGGATATAGATCAAGCGAAACCAGCCGGGCCAAGACATACTTTCAAGGCATTTAACAAATCCAAAACGTTGGCTGTGGTCCAGAAAATACCCATTCCAGGTGTCGTGGCAGGGGAGAAGCCATCGATCGGACCAAGCCACCCTCCCACGTGCAGTCGGTAGAAGAGGCCGTTACGGCTCTTGGTGCCAGCGGTAGATCCGAAATGTGGCCACTCCAGCTTCTGGTAGCGAGTAACAAACGTCCGCTTACCGGAGATACCACCAAAGCGGTCGCAAATCTCCCCGCAAACGGCCGAACCACCACACATGCGCCTCAAGGCCAATCCAAAACCACCGTCTCGAAAGCATAGAAAGCGGCAAGGCGAAGACATTAAATGCATTTGCGCGATCCATTGGAAACGCTACAACAGACTTGTACATTAGCAACACAATAATATGATAGAACAATTTTGAGCTGTAACTGTGATATCACCGCGATAGGTTGACACGCAAAATCGATGATGCATTCATTCGTCCTGCCCCGAATCATCGTACCGGTACCAGGTACGGTCATGTATAGTCTCTAGACGGCGCAATGAATCGGAGCGGTTCTTGATACAGAGTAACTTTACTTTTGCGTTGGAATTCTTTCCTCGAACTTTGCGCCTCGAAAAGCTTGATGGATGACCATGACCACGACACC
>BROJ01000382.1:0-53168 GCA_026008555.1 Fistulifera pelliculosa
CTTGCACACTTGCACTTTGAAACTGCTTGACAACTTGGACACTTGATTTGCACACTTGCACTCCAAGCCATCAACCTAACCTGAACTCCTGAACCCAATAACACACTGCTAAATGATGCATTTTGACCCATTTTTTGAGACATCAACATGTCAATGCACCCTCCTGCATCTATATTCCTGTGACACTTTCATCGAACCCCAAAATGAACTGGCTTTGCCTTCACAACACAGTTTTTTCCATGTCCAACGACAAAACCGCAACTCCCAAACTCAATAAATCACTGCCATATGAAGCATTTCGACCCATTTTTTGAGTCTTCGACATGTCATTGCACCCACCCGCATCCATATTCGCGCGTGCGACACAAATTCATGTGAACCCTGTCATGTAAACCAAAATCGTATGTAAAAATCATGTAAACCACTCTATGTAAACCAAAATTTGTATGTAAACCAACAAATTCATGTAAACCCTGTCATGTAAACCAAAATCGTAGGTAAAAAAATCATGTAAACCGACATTCGATATTCATGTAAACCACTTTATGTAAACCAAAATTTGTATGTAAACCAACAAATTCATGTAAACCCTGTCATGTAAACCAAAATCTTATGTAAAAAAATCATGTAAACCACTCTATGTAAACCAAAATTTGTATGTAAACCAACAAATTCATGTAAACCCTGTCATGTAAACCAAAATCGTAGGTAAAAAAATCATGTAAACCGACATTCGATATTCATGTAAACCACTTTATGTAAACCAAAATTTGTATGTAAACCAACAAATTCATGTAAACCCTGTCATGTAAACCAAAAATCTTATGTAAAAAAATCATGTAATCCACTTTATGTAAACCAAAATTTGTATGTAAACCAACAAATTGATGTAAACCCTGTCATGTAAACCAAAAATCGTAGGTAAAAAAAATCATGTAAACCGACATTCGATATTCATGTAAACCACACCCTAAAGCTAACACCTGCTTCGCTCGTGGCAACTGGCAACAGCCATGTTCATCCAGACAAATGGCTGCTTGGATTACACTGTGCACTATGGACGACAATACGGTACCGTAGACTGCCTCACCTTAGGAGAAAATTCGTCTGTGCGTCACCTCACTTCACCAACTGGCGTCCCAATTTTGTGATCGGTACCAAGTACTGGTACCGATGCGCCAAAGCGTCCACCCACGCGCAACGACCACGCAGCAACGCCGTTTTCACCTTGTTTGTTTGACATACTTGCCGTCCTTTCTTTTCGTTCCTTATTATTATATCTTTATTCATTTATTAAAATTCAACATGACCAGTACTGCACCAGAACCTCCGCTCTGGGAATTGGATGAAAGCAAAGCGTCCGCTTGGCTATCCAAGACGCTGCGAGAAGCATACAAAGTCGTTGCGGGAATGCGGTCAGTGATGAAGCAGCGTCGAACGACGACAAGGTCGATTTCTGGAATAGAAACATTGTATCTTCTACACAAGCTGTAACATTTACGGCATACGATAACAACAATAGACATAATGATAACGAAGCAGAGGATGAGGATGATGCGCCGCCAGCAAAACGACGAAAACAGTTAACACTGAGCGACCCTTGTCATGTCTGATGGATCTCGAAATACACCGCGAAACCGGCCGAACCAGAAGAGGAAGAGGAAGAAGATTTGCCGTCTGAACTGGGAGGACGATTAGCTCAATTCACTCCCGGTGCTTGGTTGAATGCCGTGGCCGCTGCACCGGTCGTTCGAAAATCGCATCCGTCGTCGAAACTGGTGCAAGAAGGCGCCAAAGCATTTAGCGCCTCGATCGTTCTTCCTCCGAATGTACCACAACTGACATGGAAGCATACATGGCCGAAGTTTGGGAAGTCGCGCAGGAGATTATCGATTGGCGCAAGCAGCGGTACAGAGCGACATTTGGCGGACCACTCCGAATCGAATTCAGCAACGCTTGGCGCCAGAATCACCCGCGCAAGAGTTTGCATTGATTCGAAAGCGTATCGTAACAGTAGTAATAACAATTACAGAGATGATACAGCTGCCGGGAGTATGCTGCGACAGCAACAATTGATGCAACAACAGGACCAAGGTCTGGAAATGATGGCTCAATCCGCAGAACGATTTCGGACGAGCTAGATCAGCCGATCCTCATGCTGGATGATATGGATCGAGATCTGGAGGAAGCGGGTAACAATCTTGATTATGCAACACAAGAGACGAATGAATTTATCGAAAAATCAGGGGCACACAGAATTTCATGTTGATTTTGACAGCGGTCGTTATTTCTATTAATATCATACACATGAGTTTTAATTTATAAATAGAATACAGTTAGAAAACAACAGCTAGGTCTGTGTAGACTTTGTTTATCGGAACGGCCCTTCTTATCAATCGTCCATAAAATCAGCATCATTAACGGAACTGGGGCCCCGGTGCATGCGCGTCTTTCTCGTCGGATGTTGTTTCATCTGCCTTACTATTCGATTCCTTATCGACGGCCTCGTCTTCATTATTCGGCTCTGCACCCTCCGACCCAAATTGTGCATCATATGCGTCTTGCGCCGCCAGTTCTGCAAGCCGGCTTTGTTCGTAATCTCGACGCGAATGCGGAGCACTCAATTGTATTGACTCGGTCTTTTCCAAGTAAAATCCAGGATCTGTTCTATTGCCCTCCGCTCTTGCGCGGCCTTCCACACATGTTCAGGTGCCAATGGTCCGACAGGGCGCTCCATTTTCAACGCCGCCCCAACAAGACGCTGTGCGTATACCTTCGCAGCCATCGCCACGACCATGACAGTTTCGCGGTGACTCCCCGGTGTCACGTGTTCTTTCAAAGGACGGCCTGGGCCTTCCAGGGACATGTGATGAGACAAGCATGCTGCCACCCATTCTTCGAAGGCAGAGTGATTTAATTTGGCTCGTTGGTAAGCTTCAAACCGCGACGGTTCGATCGACGAGAAAGTAGAAAGCATCTGTGACATCATTTGGCCTTCAGCGGTGGCAGTTCTATACCGAGCAACTAACGTTAGGTGCATCTGCAATACATATTGAAGGAGGATCGATTGATACACAGGAAAACTTACTCATCCTGAGAAGACGCACTGCGTCTTGATTTTGTTGTAGCGGAACCTTCTTCTGGCAATTGCACTTTCTTTTTGTTTTTATTCTTTTGGAAGCCTTCATTTTCTGTTTCTGCATTGCGTCTGGAAGTAAACCGGTTGAGAAGTGAGTGTGAATGATGTATCGAAGTGAGCAACAGACAGCCGTAAGCGAAGTTGACTTACCGCCTTTTGTAGGCGTCGCGCTTCTCGGGCGCTTTACGGAACGCGGATCCATTGTATTTAGCTTTTCTCGAATACACGACCACAGCAATAAACTTAATGTCGGTCTTCAATAACAAAAATGGAAGGAGCGACACAACATTGAGCAGCAAAATCAACAACTTGGAATTTTTTTCTCGTCCTCCATTTTGTGCAGTCGTCTGTTGTCGCTACTAAGTCATCACCTTGTCCCTAATCGTATATTCGCCCAAGTAAGACTAGATTTCCGAATAACTAGACTACCGGTTACCGGTAGTGCTCCCATCGCACAAACAAAAGAATAGCGATCTCATAATGAGAATCCTAGCTCTATCGAATTACCCTCCAGAATCGAATTCAAAGAGAACACACCCTCGAAACTCTCGAGTAGATGAAACACAAGCAAAACTTCATATTGTTGATTTTCTTGAACAAAAGTCTGTGCCCATAGCCCTCAAAAACAATGTTTCAAGCGCAGTTGACCAAGAACCCGCTACACGAAGAAAATGCAAGACCAAGAATAGATCAGACAGATGAGGATGGCGGGCTTCAGCCTGATCACAGCGATCATGACGTCTCGGAAGTAGAACACCTGGCTCGTAAGATACAGAGCAAGCGAGACAATCGTATTCCCATTACATTGGCTGTGCGCATGAGATTCTTGAACACATGCCATGAAATGGCTCGTGAAAGGGAATGAAAAAAGAAAATTGATCTCGATGATCTGCAGCGATTCCGTGATGAGCTACGTGAGGAAGTCGGATCACGTAAATGCAAGGCAATTTCTTTATTTGATTGTTTTGGTTTTCCGAACGAGTCTGAAATGCTCCTTCGCGTGTTGGAGAAAGCCGTTGAGCGTGTGACTTGCGAGCTCGACAAAGACTTTTGTTCTATCAGGATTTCTCGTTTTATTATTCGAGAATAATCAGTCGGTGGCCGTGGTTTCGGAGCCCTCTCCAGAAGTATCTGGTGACAGTTTTGGCCTATTATATCTTTACGCCTGTTCTCTTTTGCTGGATTCTAGACGATGAGGACGTCTGTCCCGACATTCCGGACCGGGGACCATACGCAGGGTGGTTGACTGCCACGTACTTCGCGTCGGTAACACTTTCCACAATCGGGTAAGGTCTTCCGGCGGTTGTGCTTTTCTTATGTCCATTCTCTTTCTCATTTCCATCTCTCGTTTCAAAGATACGGCAATGTCACAGTCGAGCACACTCGGTGGCACGTATTTGTGGGCACTCTGTTTATGATTCTGAGCGTGGTCGTACTGATAACTGCTGTATCTGTGTCTTTTAGTGCGAATCCGGTCGACAAGCTGCACAGCTGGGCTATGAACTACTTTGTTCGAAGCGTGGAAAAGGAGAAGTTCTTATACCAACTGGTTCGACGAAGTTACATAGTGAAGATTGCCCTCGTTTCCGCAGCGTTTTTAGCTGTGAACTTGCTTGGAGTTTTCATGGCTCGCATATTTGTCAGGCTTTCTGACGAAGAATCTGAGCAGTGGACGTGGATGACAACCTTTTACTGGGCTATTCAAACCACCACAACCATTGGTGTAAGTGAAGCGCCAAGTATTTGAAATAGCATCATTGTTTCGAGCTCACAAAAACATTCTTACTTGAAAATCAGTACGGTGACCTCGATATGCCCTTTGATATGAGGTGGGTGCAAATTTTCTTTTTGGTATTCTCGACATACTTCGCTGGTGACGCCTTGGGTCGACTCGGCTCGTTGTCCAAGGAAATAGACTCAGTTCGAAGTCGGTATGCGTGGGATCGTCGGGAGGTGAGCGAAGGGCTCATCGTTGATATGCAAGCTGAAGATCACGACGACAAGATAGATCAGTATGAGTTCACCTTGGCCTCGTTGCTTGTACTGCAAAAGGTGACGTATGATGACATCAAGCCAATCATGGACAAGTTTCGTGCGCTTGCTGGAAACAACGATTACATCAGTATCGAGGAACAGGCTCACGACCACAGCAATAGGACAAGCAGTGCTGCTTCTGAAGACAGTGGTTGTGAGCTCTTCGCCCTATACGAGTAAATGCATATAAACACGTCCCATCAGCTTTCTGAATGCGAGGCGACAGATGGGAAAAGCGATCGTCCCTGACAAATAGGTGCTGTCTATCGTATAGGCTCCTGGCTTTAAAACCTTTTGTTCCCGTGTACTCCAGGTACAATGTAGACTTTCGTCTCAAAGTTGGGTCGGCACTTTCTTCGTTTCGTTTTGCCTCTTGCCTCCGTTCTTTTGGTTTTGTTGTCGATCATGTTCGTGACTGGTGACCGAAGCATCTCTGACATCCGTGCGTGATTTCACACCGGTTAATACTCTCTTGTTATGGACGGTGCCGGAAACTGTACACAATACCAGTAGGACGCCGTAGAGAAATGTACCAAAGCAGAGGTGCGTTCCCGCACCTTCCTGGCCTTCTGTCGAAATCTATCCGAATTCTATGGGAGGCAATTGTTTTCTCGCATTTTTTCCCAGAACCCGTGCCGTTTCATGTGAGATTGAAAACAATAATAATAAGCACAGCTACGACGTAGAAAAGCACAATCAAACATGGCAAACGAAGTGATGACGAAGAGCGACGACGTAAACGTCCCGCTCACCGCCCAGCAAAAGGTTGGCCCCGTTACCAAGCGGAGCATCCGCTCAATAATCGCGTCGGTAAACTGTCAGAAGTAGAGGACATTGCTCTCCGGATGAGGAACAAGCGAGACAATCGCATTTCTATAACTTTCGCCGTGCGCAAGCGATTCCTCGAGAAATGCCGCGAGATGGCTTGTGAAAGAGGCCACAAAACAAGAGTTCACATCGACGACCTACTCGAATTTCGAGATGCTTTACAGAAGGAAGTCCAAACACACAGGAGTCGGATAGCTTCGTTTTCGAGCCCTTTGGGTTTCCGAACGAATCGGAAATGCTGCTTTCGGTTGTGGAGAAAGGCGTCGAACGTGTCACCTCCGAGACAAAGCAGGAGTTCTTTACTATCAGGATTTTTCCTTTACTATACAAAAATTATCAGCTGGTGGCCGTGGTTTCGAAGTCCTCTCATGATATATTTGATGACTGTTTTGGCGTATTACTTTTCACGCCTGTCTTCTTTTGCTGCATTATCGACGACGAAAAGGTTTGTCCAAACATTCCTGAAAGAGGCCCGTATGCAGGCTGGCTCACAGCCATGTATTTTGCGTCGGCAACACTATCTACCGTGGGGTAAGATCCAGTATGGTTGTATTCGCTAATCATTGATGAATTTCGCGCGCTGTTGTCTCACGTCGTTACTTTTCAAGATATGGCGACGTTTCCGTCGTCGACCCCAATCTGGACCAGCCGCGATGGCATGTTTTAGTGGGCATACTGTACATGATTCTAAGTATGATAGTGCTGGTAACTGCGATATCCGCGGTCGTGTCTTCTACCGGAAATCCACTCGACAAGCTGCATGATTGGGCTATGGATTCTTTCGTTCGAAATGTGGAAAAGGAAAGATTCCTGTACCAACTAATCCAGCGCTGCTACTTTGTGAAAATCTTCATCATCGCGGTAGAGTTTCTTGTGCTAAACTTGATAGGAGTCCTTCTGGCTCGCATATTCGTCGAACTTTCTGAAGAAGAAACTCAGCAGTGGACCTGGATGACAACGTTTTATTGGGCAGTTCAAACTACCACGACCATCGGGGTAAGTCACATTTTCCATCGGAATGAAGCACCGACTACTTTCACTCATCCTGTCTTCGATTAAAAGTACGGTGACCTCGATATGCCCTTTGATATGAGGTGGGTCCAGATCATCTTTTGGTATTCTCGACATATTTTGTTGGAGATTCCTTAGGTCGACTCGGGTCGTTGTCCAAGGAAATAGACTCAGTTCGTCGTCAGTATGCGTGGGATCGTCGTGAGGTAAGCAAAGGTCTCATCATTGATATGCAGGCTGAAGACCACGACGACAAGATAGATCAGTACGAGTTTGCCTTGGCCTCCTTGCTTGTATTGCAAAAGGTGACTTATGATGACATCAAGCCTATCATGGACAAATTCCGTGTGCTCGCTGGAAACAACGATTACATCAGTATCGAAGACCAGGCTCTCGACGAGAGTAATAGGACGAGCGACATTGCTTCTGATGAAAGCGATTGTGAGCTCTACGCTCTATATGAGTAGATAATACTCCCCTGATAAAGGAATATGGTTTGCCGTTTCATTCATTCTGTTTAGCCGCGTATTTCTTTTGTTGGACAAATACGCTCCTTCGAAAAAGAATTTAAACATTTGATTTGGGCGTTTGACTAGTAATAGTTCGAAATGCAACAAAAGGTTCTCGGTTTCTCCCAAAGTAAACTGTGGGAAAAATAATTGGAGAACAGCCCATGAAGGATGAGAGGCCGATCTCTTTTTTCTCCCTCCACGCTCAAAACCCAAAATGAACCGCAAGGATGCTGGCCTGCGCGCACAAACACCGCACCGGTACTGCCTTGGCGCCATGCTTTTGCGCACTTCGCACGTCCGCGAAAAAACATCGCTCGATTGACAACAACAACAACAACGAAGTTGGAAAATGGAATAATCTCCGACTTTTCAAATTTAAACATTATTGTTGTCGCTTATACAATACCTGAGAATGTCGAATCCCGATGAACACGGAACACCTTCAGAGGGACTTTGCTGTCTTTGCACAATGGAAGATATTACGGTAGAAGACGGAAACTACGGTGAGCTGAATTTAGAGGCCTACTTAAATTAAAAAAGTAAATTGTGATAGCTGACCTTGCACTGCTTATAAGAGTCGAATATCAGTCGTACCCCAGCTTGAAATGGAAGCCCGCATTTTCGAACTTGAAGTCGTACAAAAGCTACTTGAAGAACAATTCCATCAATACGTCGACCGTGTCAAGCAGACGGATTGCCAGGCTGAGCTGCGACGGCTGCTGGACAAAGGCCTTCCTATTTACATATCAGATGATACTGCATTACCTTTGGAAGAAGGTGATACACATGTTTCTAAGTTTTGATTCGCATCCGATGGACAAGAGAGACCAGCTAAACTGAATGGCGCCCTTGAGGGAGAAGATAGAGAAAACAGTGGGAAGAGCTGAAGCAATTTATCATTGTGGAAGGGAAAGAAGGAGACGACGAAAATATTGACTCTTAATCTCAAAGTAAAAATGACACTAATAATATTTACAACATCCTGTTGTGATTACAAACTCGTTGACTCACGTCTCGGCACCATTGCCAGTCGTTCCCTGCTGGAAGACGTAGTTGCTCAGAGAAATCGCCATGACTGACGAAATAGTCACAATTGATTGGTGCAAATGTTTCTGCACTGTTTTCTAAAAAAGCTTTGTACAACCTTTCTCAACAGTAGACGCAACGAAGGTGTAACTCCCAGTCAACCAATAGGGCACGTACGACCGTCCAGGACTGGTCGTTCGATCTTTGACGGTTCACCCAGAACAACACTCATTTTCTTGGATGCCACTTTCCAAAATCGTCCCCATAGCTCGGCTGTAACAATCTGAGTGAACGCAGTCTTCATCGCAGGCCAGAAATTATCCATCGTGTAGGCAATGAGGTCTGAGCTCCCAACGAACTTCGCCAGCGACAAGGAGTCTCCCAGCATATGAGACGGTCGAATCCAGAGAAAGGGGAACCAAAGAAGGCTACTGATTGCTGTAATATCAGTAAGGTCTTTCCATACTTTGACGAGGGATACGCCTTGAAGAAGGTTTGCAGCTAGAACCAAAATCACGCCAGCAGCGGCAGCCTTCAATAAGAAATGAACAGCATCAACCGACGGTGAAGCTTTTCTGAAGCGAGCGAAAATTGTGTTTGCTCGTTTTCTTCTTCTACTAAGCGCTTGTGAAAGTCGGCAGGTACATTACTTCTTGTGAGACTTTTGAGTAGCTCACTCAAGGGACGCTCGGACACGGGTTTTATGGATAGGCTCTGCTGTCGATAAACCGAGTTTTAAACGAAGGTCCCTCGGTTTCGTTTTGACTTAGTGAACTCTCATCAGTAGGAAAGAGCGAGAAGCAAGTCGCGACCCGTGTAGATGACAAAAGGACTGCAATTCTCAGAATTGATTTCCACACGTTTCTTCGCACGCAAGTTGTCGATGTTGTTTTGTCTCCTTGGTTTTGTGTCGATTTTGGAATTTGAAAGGGCGATGTAGAGAGCTGGCGGACAGACGGTGAAACGCAGCGATGTCCGTACGTCCTTCGTACGCGCAACCAAATCATGCGGCCCAACACAACACAAAATAATACAAACGAAAGAGAGGACGGTGCTGTCGCCGTTATTCTTTCTCTCATTGCCTTTGTTGTAAATCATCGCATCTTTCACTTCAATTTACAATCAATTCATTTCTACACAATGTGGCCCGCTAGCGCTACGATTCCTCCGCCCCGGCACCCATGTTTGCCAATCCAAGTGCTGCTGCGGCCGCTGGAGGCCAAAAGAACGACATTTTCGTGGGCAATCTCGCTTTCAATACCACCGAAGAGCAGTTGCATCAAGCGTTCAGTGACATTGGTCGTGTCGTCAATGTCCGACTCGTGACGGATGTGGATTCGGGCAAGCCGCGAGGTTTTGCCTTTGTTGAATTCCAAGATGCGCAGGCTGCACTGTCGGCCATTCGCAATATGAATGATTACGAACTCAATGGACGTCGCTTGCGTGTCAATTTCAGTAACTCGTCGCATCTCGAAGATCTGGCGGGCAAATTGGGCATGGATCTGTCGCAAGCCAAGCGTCCGCAACCAAATAATAACCAACAGGTTGGATCGAATGCTGCGCCAGCTCCGGGGACGAGTGCGGTCGCGGATGCTTTGAAAGCAATGAGTAAAGCAGAAATGTATGATGTTGTCGCAAAATTAAAGGAATTGGATGCAGAAGAAGCGCGTCGTTTGCTGGCAAGTCATCCGCAGTTGCCCGAGGCAATTTTGTTTTGCATGAGTAAATTGGATATGGTCAAGACACCAATCGCGACTGCTGCACCGCCCATGATGGGAACTGTCCCGGTTGTTCCAAGTGCACCCGCACCATTGGCGCCGCCACGTGATCCTCGACAAGCCGCCGCTGCCGCCGTTCCAGTCGATCCTCGTACTGCTGCTGCAGCTGTCCATCGCGATCCTCGTCAAGTGGCAGCGCCTGTCGATCCGCGAGCTCGCGCAGATCCAAGACTGGCTGCTGCAAGAACAGATCCTCGAGCCGATCCTCGATCTCGCCCTCCGCCACCTCCGCCGCCTCAGCCTCTGGGTGGTGGTAGCGCCGTTTTGGATCCTGCTCTGGTCCAACAAGTCATGAGTTTGACGCCGCAACAAATTCAACAGCTTCCGGCGGACAAACAACAATCAATCTTACAATTGCGTCAACAAATCTCTGGTGGGCGGTAGTCGATACGGAAGTGGAGAATGAAAATGTATCGCGAAAGGAGACCAGCTGCGTTTTTATTGTGTCTGAGGGCTTGTTTGGTGGCTCCATCTTGATGCTACCTTTTCAATGTGGTCTTCCAATGGGATCATCTATAGAGAGCATTCATTATTACAATTATTATTCATCTATTCTATTGTCTATTGTTTGCCCTGATTGTTGGCCATCTTGCGCAATATTTTGAAGTTTGACGGAATGAATCGTCGTTCTTCCCTTTGGGGATGGGGTTACATTTCCTTGTGAAAGCCGGTGTACCTGGTACGGTGTTTTTATTTTATTATATAAAAAAAAAATGTTGTATGTATTATGTATCGGACCTTTTGAGAGTTGTATAAGGTTTGACTGTGGCAAATACGAACCAAACGATACCGCTTTTACATTAGTTATGATAGCTGATTTAAAAGTGTGGTTGGTGCAAGAGCAATACTCCGTTTGAAGAATTCAATGAGACGTGGTTCCAGTACCGAATACCATAGTAACGGTAATGTCGCTCCCGGATGGCGTATAGGTAATGGGTACCGGTAAGAGTTCCCATCCTGTATGTCAAACATTCGGTTCATTCAAGCAAAAAAGTCTTCGCCAAAAAAGCCAAAACATTCATTCGACAAGGAGACGACGACTTCACCATTGCTGTCATCCATCATCCAACAATTGAAGCATCTACTTGATAAGAAGAAACGAAATCTAAAGGGAAGGAACGATGATATATCTCCTTCTATTACTCCCGGTCGTGATTGGCCTCTGCGAAGTGCTTCGCCGTTATGTCAATTACCTCTTGACGCCTCTCAACAAGATTCCGGGTGAAAAGACTTCTTTCCTTTGGGGATCGTTTTGGGAATTGCGCAAGGAACGTGGACTGGAGGCGCATTTCCGAAGATGGAAAAAGGTTGGAACAGACACTCCACTCGTTCATTACACGTACTTGTTCGGCACACAATCGGTGCTGGTGACGGATCCGAAATCGTCAAGACCATTCTCATGGCGCCGAGCGAGAGAAATGGAATGAAGAGCCGGTTTCACAAGGAAACGTACTATTTGAAACAAGCACTAGGATCAGGTCTGGTTGCTCTGGATGGGGCCGACTACATGCGACATCGCAGAATTTGTCAACCTTCCTTCAACACTGGCATCATCAAAGATCGACTGAACGAGGTTGTCCCCGATCTGACAAAGAAATTCACGCACTACTGGGATATTGCGGCAAATACTGGAGTTGAAATTGATATCATGCCGCATCTTTCGGCTCTGTCTCTGGATGCTGTCGGTTTTATCTTGTTTGGACATAATTTCCGTGGAATCGAGTCGGTCAAGAAATGGGCCGAAAAGACAAAGGATGATCTGCTTTCCGGCAAGAAGAGCTCAGCCAAAGAGGACGAAGATCTTTATTCTCTCGATGATCCATTCATCAAAGGTATCATGGACGCTCATCACATGAACTTGATTACCATCATCCTGGTTGCCCTGGGTCTGGCGGCACTCGATCCCTACGTCAATCCGAAGCGAATAAAGACAGACCGGATTGTGAAAGATGCGACCAACAAAATGATTGAAAATGCGCGAACAAGTGATAAAAAGTCTCTGCTCAAACTTCTGCTGCAGGCGGCAGACCCCGATGACGAGAAAACCAAGTTGATGCAAGACGAGCTGCGTGATGAATGCAAGACGTTTCTTTTGGCAGGACACGAAACGACGGCGACGCTGTTACAGTGGACTCTTTTGGCTTTAAGCAACCATCCCGATGTTCAGGAAAAACTATTTGAAGACATCTGTAAGCACTGGGATCGGACCAGTGACTTGACTTTGGACATTGTTGAAAAGATGGAGTACATGCAGGCATTGCTGAACGAAGTTCTGCGTATGTACCCTCCTGTGGCCATGATCGTGCGAGTCTGTAGAGACAATGAAACAATGGCAGGCTACGAAATTCCTGCGGGGACCCGTTTAGGTATCCCAATGTTACTGGTCCATCGTCATCCAAAATTTTGGGACAATCCGGAGGAGTTCCGTCCGGAACGCTGGATTGAAAATCCGGAGCCCACGCACCGGTTTGCCTTCTTTCCGTTCTCTGGTGGATCCCGGACCTGTATCGGATATCGCTTTGCCATGTGGGAAGCAAAGATCATGCTGGCTGGGATTATGGGTGCTTTCAAGGTGCAACTCGCTCCTTCTCAGCGCGACACTGTTCACAAGTTCGTAATTCAAATCAGTATGAAGGCCGATCCAGCGATCCAAGTCCTATTGAAGAAGCGATAAAAGAAGTGCAATAGATGAGTGATACATATTATGTTATCATTCTTGTAGTCCTATCGATAAAATTCGTTTCATTAGCTCGAGTCTATCAACTTTTTAGAGATCGCAAACAAGTAACCCTAACACTATTCGAATCTCCTTCCAATCCACTTCGAATTTTTCGTTGCTGCCGGCGCGCCAACGTGCGCGAAAATTAAAATGAGCCGAACATAGCCAACGCGACGCTTTTGCTTATTATCATTGGATGATCGAAGGAGAAGTCAGTTGGCTCTTGATCCTTTTCTTTACTATTAAACATCTCACATTTTCAAAATGATGACGACCATGTCGTCAAAATCAGGCCAAAAGGCGCTGCAGCCTCTCCCCAGCAAATCGTTATCGGACAAAAGGAATCTCAAGAACTATCCGGTGGCGGAGGATCTGCTGCACGATCGAAAAACGTTGAAAGCAGATGAAGAATCGGGTGTTGCCGTCTTGAAGGTTACAAAGGTGAGTTGGACGATGATAAGGATACAAATATAGTCAGTATTTGTTTCTCATCTCTTCTTTATCGTCCGAACAAATAGATATTTAAACTTCAACCACGCCGAATCGCCATTTCCTTGGATCGAAAGAATTTGCTAGTGACGTCTGCGCGCATCAAATCACTCAAGGGACTCTTACGAACGTCCAGTTCTGCCAGAAATATTCCATTGGATCAGATTGATCGCGTTCAGCGAGGTTCCGTTACGAAACGCTTGATGAATGCCCCACTTGACAAGACTGCCGTGCAACAATCATTGTCGATCAGCTATTTTGATGCAGACTGTTTGGAATCTCTGGATTTGATTGTGCCATCGCGACGAGAGTTTGAAATCGTCGTGCAGACATTGGAAGATTTGGCTGCTTTAGCTTCTGCAGAGCGTCGGCGTTTGTCCACTTTTGCTCAATTGGCGCAGTTTCATTATGCACAAAGCAATCTCACTATTTCGGAATCCAATATTTCATATTCTCAGTGGATGTCTTTGACCGATCAGTTGCACACCCCGCTGTCAAAGTCTCGACTGACGGAAATCTTCGGGGCTTTTCGGAAAAAGTATCTTTGTCGGACGTGAGCTCGCTGCTGTGGCAATTGTATGAAGACTCGAATGCTGACACGACAGTATCACAACTATGGGACGAAGTGTTAAGAAATGATCCTGTCAAAGAAAAGGATACCATCAGCGCAGTCGCATTTCTGTCATTCCTTCGACGGTATCAGAATTGCTCACCGTATCAATTGGAGGACGCCAGCGACTTGATTCGTAGCTTGCATTCGGGGCAGGAAGATCGCCTTTCCAAAGATCAGTTCTTGAAGTATTTGACATGCGATGCGAACGACTTGGTGGATCCAGAACGGGCAAAGGAAGGAGCTCAAGATATGCGTCAACCATTGTCTCGGTATTGGATTCATACGGCACACAGCACATTTCGAACTACAGCAACACCCGCGAGATTCGGTCGCACATCTAGCAAAAATCCAGCGGAACTTGCAGATGAGCAAATGTATATGGCTGCATTGATGCGTGGTGTGCGATGCCTAGAACTGGTTCTGTGGGACGGGCTTGAACCCGACTCAGTGGTAGTGTCGGCACAGAATCCAGCTAAATCACCTTCGTCAAGTGCAGTTCCACTTTACTTGGTCTTGCGGATAGTCGCCAATTTTCTTGAACAATACCCTTATTCCTTCCCCATCATTCTGCATATCCAAAACCATTGTCGAGAGCAGCAACAGGTATTGGCGACGCAGTTGGAATATATTTTGGGGCCTCATATACTCCGTCCAGCGAAAGGAGTTGACGAACAAGTCGATTTGCCGTCTCCCGAACGAGCACGCGGCAAAGTTATTTTGTTGAGCAAACGATTAGTCCCTGGTTCCACGTCTGTTGTCATGGACGATTTCGATTTGAACATTGATAGCGAAAAGGAAGCACTGGTGGTTTCTGGTTTCCTCCACGACGAGGGAGCGCCAAGTGAGAAAGCGAAGAAAAGTGGACGACTTGTTGGATTTGATGCACACGGCCCGCTCTTTTCTGTAGACCCAGCAGCAACGAGCAAAGTCCCAGTCAATTGTGGAAGCAGGCTACTCTAGACGCCAGATTAGCAGCAGAATCTCTGGAAAAGCACAAGCACATGAGCGGGAACTGCAAGACAAGTCATTGTTACAAGCGAACTTGGCCGCAGAACTCGTTTCGCGTGCTGGGCTGCTGCCTGATGAAATCAAGCAGAAGGCAAATATAGACTATCGACAACAACCATCTTTGGCAGACTACGATGACCTTTTCTTGTATCAAGAAGAGAGTCCATCGATGGAGGAAGAAGGTGTCGAGATCCATGACATTTTGCCTCATCTTGTGATTGGGGATCGAAATCGTTATGAAACGGCCATCAATGAGACTAAAGAGGCGCAGAAGCGTGTTGTGCAATGTCAAGAACTAGTAATCAACGCCGAAAGAGAACTAGAAAAGGCAGTACAAAGTACGCAATCTGAAGTCGGACAAGAAGAAAATGCTAGAGAAACGGCCCGGAAAGCTGCGAATGAAGCTCGAATGCACAGCGAAGATGCGATTGCGGCTGCCCAGCGCGTGGAAAAACTCAAAGAGCTGGTTGCACAGGTGGAAAACAAAGCAGGCAGTGCCGGAACAGTTGTACAAACTGCTCTTACAGAGGCAAAGATATCCGAAAACGTGCATTCGACGCCGAGGCAAGAGCCGATCGAGCCCGCGTTGCGGCGGATAAAGAACGAAAGCGCGCAGACGATGAAACAAATAAAGAAGAGCTTTTAGAGAGAATCGTGAGTGATTTGCATCAGGAGTGCCAAACGGCTAAAACTAAATATGATCAGGTTCGGGAAAGGATTGAGAAGGCTTGTGTACGTTTGGAGCGGGCGAAAGAGCAAATTCGATCACTGGAGAACTCTAGCAAGTACCGAGAACAGCTGCTTCTGCAGGAATCGGAGCCCCGTCCGCTCGTCGTGCAACACGCTGAAAAGATAGAAGAGAGGACAATTGCTTGGCGTTAATCGAGCAGGCTACGCAGGAAAGCGTAGTAGTCGACAAAACTCGTAAACAAGCACAAATAAAATTGGAAGAAAAAGCTCAGGAATGGCGCATCCAGGCCGAACTTGCGTCTCAAACACGTCGGAATGCAGACCGCTCGGCGCACGCTGCCGAGGAATTACTCGAACATGCTATCGAAGAACGAGAAGCAGCAGAACTTCGACATGTCGCGTATCAGCGAGCGGAAGCAACTGTCACCGACCGCGGGTCGCAGAAAGAATCATTGGTTGCACAGCTGAAGGAAGCTGAACGTGCTTCTGCCGAAGCTGCGAAAGTTGCAGTGCAATCGAAGCATCGTGCCGCTGCGTTGTCAAACGAAGCCCAAAAGGAGATTTCAGCAGTGCGCAACTGGTAGTCGACGAAAAGAAGTGGAATCTATTGCAAGCGCAAGGTGAGCTCGATTCGGCAAAACTCCTGAAAAAGCAAAAGATTTGGAAATGGAAAAGAAAAACGGCGCCTTGATACAGATTCGGATCTCATGAAGGGAAGAACAGTGGGAGGTGGGTCACTCGGGAATGTGAAAGGAATGCTACCGATGAGCAAGATGCTATCGACGCATATAGAACCGCAGTTATTTTCAAGGAGATGGCTAGGAAAGCGTCGCTAGAAACACAAGTCTTGCTGAACGAAGCCAACATAAAGCATACGGTGGCGAAACGGGCTAGTGAATACAAGACGTTGATGGAGATGACAGTAGAGATTCCGGAGAAGCTCAGTGAACTGACGCTATTGCATTCCTGTCGACTGAAAAGTTGGACGGAAAGTCTTTGTCTTTCTAGTGTACATGTTCACAGTCTGTCGCAGAAGCTGCTTCTCAAGCAACTTGAGAGCAACGCTGATGAAGCTATTCAACTGCACAGTTTCACGAAAAATCATCTCTGTCGCATCTTTCCGTACGGTAAAAGATTAAATCCTTCCCATGAAAGGTTGGTCGCTTGGATGCCAATTCGTTGGGGTGAATCTTGCCTTTCCAGATGAGCAAGTACTTCTCGCAGATGGTCGGTTTCGTGAAAATGGTTCGTGCGGGTATGTCTTAAAGCCGCGATCGCTAACGCACAACGACGTTCGCGCGGCAGAGGAACCCCAACGATGGGCTTTGCAAGTGATCAGCGGGTTTAATATTCCATCCAGCGGTAATAATGTCAATCTTCGTGTTCAAGTCAAAGTATGGACCCCAGATAGTGAGCCAATTGTTCACGAAACAGATGAAGTTAGTCGAAACTGTTTCAATCCGTCCTGGGGCAACGTGTTTGACTTAAAGATATCCGATCCGAGTATGGCAATCGTCAATTTCATTGTCTACAACGGCACGGAATTTCTTGCCGGTGCTTCGTTGCCCGTCAGCCGCTGGAGGGAGGGATTTAGAAGTGTTGCGCTCTTCAATGCTTATCATGCACGCTCGGGGCCCTTTGAATTTTCTTGTTTACTTGTTCAAGCAACGCGGCACAAATGAAAAACGTCCAACTAAACGTAATAATATAATATTCAGACTAGACTGAGGACTGAGCACCAATGCCAATTCAGCAGCATTCAATTTAATGTAGACGTATCGACTAGATACTTTGAAACGGACCGATAAGAGTTTAGTTCGACGCTTCGTAATGAACGAGCAAAACGAACGTAATTGAATATTGTGGTATCTGAGCTGATTTTCAGTAGAACTATTTCGCTACGGACTCAGTGCCGTCTGAGCTGATTTTCCAGTAGCGAAACTATTTCGCTACGGAAAACTCGAGTGCCTCTGAGCTGATTTTTCAGTAGCGAAACTATTCCGGTTACCGGTGCGCCGTAAGGATAAATCCTCGCGACGTTGCCCAACTTGAAACGCTTGAATTGAAACGACGAGGAAGACAATCATTTGTCATTCAGTCATTCATCAGCGCTCTTACCACATTGAAACAAGCATTCTTTCCAACAGAATCCTTCATTCGCGGTCGAGTATTTTCATCGATAACGTACTAGTATACATCCAACGGTCATGTACATCCGCGACGTATTGCTATTCGTAGTGCTGCAGTTACTTGCTGAGCCCATTGGCGCTTTCCTTCAGCCGTCCCCGAGTTTATTACAATCAAAATCGTACATTGCCCGCTGGAAGCGTTCGAAATTCACATTGTCACGACAATTTGCGGTTGCAAATGACAAAGAGACATATGCCGAGGAACTGAAGCGAAAAGCGGCTCAAATACGTCTCGAAGCCGAAACAATGGATATGAAGTTGACACTGGAGAAAATTTCATTACTCGAACGGAAAATGGCAGCCAAGAAAAGGAAACAGACACGGAAGAAATGCAAAGGCAACTGGAATCGCTGAGGAAACGACTCAACGGAGACTTTGCTACCGCGACAAACTCTACAACTCGGACATCAGAGTCAGGTGTTTCCCCGACATCGTCCTCGTCCCTCTCCAAGACGGACAATTCAAGTCGCTCCTCCTATTCCATGACATATGACGACATGTTAAAGGAATGCCCCATATCAGGCTTTGACGACGAGGATCTTGCGCTGTATATTCCTGTATGTCTGCGACTGGAAGAACAAATGCCAAATGCGACGGACCTGGATTTGATGTCGGCCTTTCGAAAAGAAGAAGCCTTGCAGAAGCATTTCCAGGCAAAGGTGACAAAGATGATTGCAGAGCCATTGGAAGATTTGCAGAAAATCGAGCGATTACGAAATCAGTATCTCCAATCAACAAGTCGGGTCGAAAAGGATCAGTTGAAACGAGAGATGCAATCCCTAGAACGAAAGCAACAATCACTCGTCACAAGCAATGGCAGCGTATTTCTGAATTTGCCTCCTTTGACAAACGAGAGATTACAAGAGCGGCTCGATGCCATTGAAGCGTTACCGCGCACACTTCAAGCGGTGTACAACAGTAGAACTCGTTCGTCGAATACAACATTGGCAATTTATTTAGATTACTACGATGCCCAGCTACAGTTACTGGAACAAGTTCCCTGCGTCGAAGGAATCGAGGCGGCGGACGTTCGTCGCACTGTGGAAGCGTTGCCATACGAGATACAACAATTCATTGCTGAAACGGGAGGAATTGCAGAGAATTGGACCATGGATCTGTTAGTGGACAAGTTGATGGAGAAAGACGAAGACGACGAAAAGGCGGTAAAAAAGTGGGCACAGGTGCAGAACGGAGGGTTCTCCGTTACAGTCGAAAGTGGAGATATGACGGATATCGACTACCTGGATCGTTCTCGGTATGTTTCCGAGCTGTACCCAGCACTGGCGAGAATGCCGAGCCCTTCTCAAGCTGATGTTGAAAGAATTTTGCCTCGAGTGGCGCCGCACTTTATGGTCCGATCCAAGCCGGAACCAGTTGTTGGCGGCTACTATTTGCGTGGGGTGAACTTGTTGTCGGAGGACGACAATGGACTCAAGCTGAGTGAAAAACTGCAGGAGGTATTTCAGAGCACGAACATGCAATGTTTCTACATCCAGGATCCTTCGCCAGTCAGCGACGAAAACCTGGAAATGGGATATCAATACGAGTCAGTGATATTCGTAACTTCCGGAAACTATTCAGATCTTTATCGAAGCGCCGGAGCTGGTGAAAAGGTTGCCCTTGCGGCTGTCTCTATTTGTGGTGTGGGTATTTGCTGTGGCGGGCTGTGAAATGCAACCAGTCTTGAGTGAGCGAATAGACCAGACACTGAACGCATTGAACGCGGATGATGCTGACTTGTCTTGGCTTTTGGAAGTTCTTAGTCCAACCATTGTGTCCATGCTTTCCATTTATTTGTCCCACGAGTTGGGCCATAAGCTTGTAAGCTGGAGAGACAACGTAAGTACAATCATGTCACTATAGACATTATACGTCCGTGCTAAAGTGCAGCATCTCAAGTCTAACCAATCTCTGCAGTTTCAAGCTGGCCTACCAACGCCAGTCCCATCCATTCAAATGGGTATTTTGGCCTCAATAACACCTATTAGGTCCCCGCCCCCCACACTGAGGTCAATGTTCGATTTCGGCATCGCAGGTCCCCTGTTGGGATTGCTAGCTTCGTTTTCATTCTTCATAACCGGCCTGGCTATGACAGCGTCGGCCAACGATTTGTCTGTATTCCTGCGTTGCCAGTATATCTGGTGAAGGCCAGTGCTCTTTGCGGGGTTTCACAGAGTTCGTTTTGGGTAATGGAATCCTCGAGGTAGGGCCTACCCTGCCGCTTCATCCTTTGCTATTAGCGGAACCGTCGGACTCTTAGCCAATGCTTTGGCGTTGTTGCCATTAGGACGTGAGTTAAACAATTTTTTTTGTCGAAACGGATCGATAATCTTACAAGTCTATGATTCATTTTGCAGACACGGACGGTGGCCGCATCGCGCTGAGTATGTTTGGTAGACGAGGAGCTTTCGTTATCAGGTCTTTCGTCGCGCTACTACTTTGCTTATCAGGACTTTTCGGACTCGACAATTCGCACATTCAGTTGACCTATCTGCTATTTGTAATTATTTGGCAACGAGAGCTAGAAACTCCAGCTCGGAACGAGGTGGCCGAAATCGACGTGCTGAGAGGCGGATGTGGTATTGCAATGGCTTTGATTGTTTCACTGATACTGCTTCCAGCGCAATGATTGCAGCTCGCACTCGTGTACAGAATTTGGCATTTGACGTAGACTGATACGTCTACAGGCTACAAAGCTCGTTTACATAGCTACATGGCAAATTAGGCTAAGTTTACAGCCTTTCTATTATTCATAGCCAGTCTCTTCAATTTTTAGCGACTGCTCAGCATGCATTGCAGAGCGGACTAACTGGATCCAATCTAGGATCCGGATCGCCTTGCTCCGGACAACCCGATCCAGCAAACACATCCATCGAGTCTGATTTCCAATCCCAAGCACATAGGTTCGTATTGAACGACGTGGCAGTATTGAACATGCGTGTTGCATTTGTCACGGTCGAAATATCCCATGCACTAACATCCACGTTGAATGAAGTTGCCGTGCGGAACATGGCATGCATCGTTTCAGCATTCTGAACCTGCCACTGACTGATATCTCCATTGAACGACACGGCCGAACGAAAGGTACTATCAAAGTTGAACACTTGACTGACATCCCAGAAACGCAGAATGCCATTGAATGCAGAGGCTTCCGCAAAGTACTTTGGAGCGAGGTGACTTGCGATGTATTCCACAATCGTACGTCGCCTTGGAAATTGGACGCCCCACGAAAGGTTTCGCGCAGAGTCGTCACGCGTTCCGTGTTCCAAGACGAAATACTTTGATTGAACGATCGCGCCCGAGCAAAACAGAAACTCAAATCCTCCAAACTTTCTGTATTCCATCCTCCAATATCCTGATTGAAATTCGTGGCCAACTGAAAAGTATTGCGCAGCGATTGAACTCGGACCACATTCCATCCTCCGATCTGCCCATCAAAGGGCGTCGATGCAAACATGTTGCTCATGTCCGTGACTTGTGATGTATCCCAATCGGAAATGTCTCCTTGAAACGACAAGGCCGTATAAAACATGGTCGACATGTCGGTGACACGCGATGTTTGCCACACTAAATCTTGATTGAACGACGTCGCTTGCAAAAACGTGGCCTTGAGACTGGTCACGGCACTCGTATCCCAATACAATGGCTGATTGAAGGAAGCGGCATTGGCAAACGTAAATTGTAAATTGGTGACTTGAGCAGTTTCCACCGACTGATATCCGCATCAAAGCTGCTCGCGCCGTTGAATGCCGACGAGAGATCCTGCACTTGCGATACATTCCATTGTTCCAGACCGATCCCAGTAAAGAATGGATCATTTCGAAACATGGCTCTCATCGAAGTGACGCGCGAAGTATCCCACGAACTCAAATTGCCATTGAATATTGTAGCGTTGTTGAAGAGGTCTCTCATACTTAGTAGATTCGAAGTGTTCCAGGGCAAATCGTAGGTAAACGCGGCAGCACCCAGAAACATGGAATCCATCGTCACGACATTCGAAGTATCCCAATTACTGATATCGGCATTGAACGTGGCAGCTCTGGGATTGCGCTCTGTAGAAAACAATTGCGTCATGTTGGTAATCAATGTCACATTCCATTCGTTGATCGAAAAGTTGTCCACGATGGTATTCGTATTATCATTGTTGAGATACTGATCAACAGCGGCGTACAATTGTTGTGTGGTAGTAAAGGTGAGATTCCCCGATCGATCAAATAATGGTGTCGTTGGTGCGGCGGAATCGGATGCAGTAAACACCAGTGAAGGCGTCAGCGACGGCGATAACGTAGGCGCGATTGTCGTAATCGTACTGTTTATCAAAATCAAAACCATCGTCTTCCTTCTTTTCTCGTGGTTGAAGTAAGAAAATAATTCCTACTAGAATGGCAATGACAATCAACAAAGCGAAAGCAATGATCCATATCTTTTGACTGCGAACGAGTTGCTGCTCGGACATGCTGGCTGTATGATTCCGAACTTGCAGCGTCTTTTCGGATTCTTGTTGTTGCTGCAATAATAATAATGATGATGATATAGGCGGTGCATCTTCCTTTTGTTGACTTGACAGTGATTGTTGAAGTGTACGTGTCGTTTCGGGGTCTATTGGCGCATCAGCATCCTCTTCGTCATCAATATCATGCTCCCGAGACGACATGATCTCATCGGCACTTTGAAATTCGTCCGAAGGAATGTCCGATTCGATCGAATGAGACGGAAAGACTTGGAGGCTGTCTTTCATCATTCTTTCAATGTCATTGTCGTCCGTATCATCATACGAATTTGTCATTCTTTTGATTCTTATTGGTTCAAGCGACGCGACCTCTCGTTTGATTGATTGATTGATTGATTGATTGATTGATTGATTGATTGATTGATTGATTGATTGATTGATTGATTGATTGATTGCAACCAAACAGAGACAGAGAGGAAACGGAGAGCGCAGAGAGGATCGAAAAGATCCGACGAGCGAAAGGTCGGCGCGCGTACGGTAATCAACGGTCTGTACTGTCTATGTAACTTGTTTTACAAATATTTAAACCGATTTGTGTACCGTATCCATCCTCTATCACTTCCAAGTGCCCGTCTTGCATCGTACGTGGCACAACCATGGAACGGACCAACGTCATCCACGCGGCTCGGCTTTTTTGCGTTCAACTCAAATAGATCCAAAGAGATCGCTGCGAGGACTTGATTATTCTCTTATTTGTTTGTACAAGAGCAAATAATAATAAAGAAGAATGAAGGCAATGAACTATACATTCATTACAATTCTCGTCTCTTTACTGCCGCTGCTGCGGAGCGGAAATGCCTTTGTTGTGCCGCAATCATCGAGGAGTCCTATCGTGGCTTGTAATCATAATTATAAAGGACCGTCGACACGATTCTTTCGCTTATCAATGAGTGATAATAATGATAGTAATAACAACAGTGACGGAAAATTGAGTCGCTTGAAGAATCTGCTCGGTCGGTTGAGCGGCAATAATAGTAGTAGTAAGCAAACGCTTGCCGTCGACGATGAGGAGACGTCTACGTTGGAGACTGCGACGAAATCAGTTCGAACAGTTGCAAATAATATCGTCAAACCACTCGAAGAAATACAAGAACAACATCTGCTCGAACCGATGGAACAGGCCAAACGATTGCGCAGTGCGGCCGAAAAGCAAGACTTGAAGCGGAACGCATGGATGTCGAGTTGACGCTGGAGAAAATTGCTCGTCTCGAACAGGAACTGACGAAACCAAAGGCCGATGTGGTGACATTGCAAAAGCAATTGACGGCGCTGCAGCGGAAATTGACGGATTCGACGAGTAGTAGCGGTAGTGTCAAGACGATGAATACTCCAGTCGCATCGAGTACTACAACTACATCTGCCGCGAGCGCTCACGCACAAGTCCAAACAGACACGAGCACCCTTTCAAAACACCAACCCGCCCGATCCTTTCGCGACACGGAATTGTCCAAAGTGGCCGAGCCATTGGATGAGGAGGGTTTGAATGAATTAATGGAGGAATTGGAACGGATGCCCAAATTTTTGCTCAAAACCGTGGCATTGACGGTAGGTGAAACTGCGGATGACAATGGAAACTTGAATATCACTGCAATGGCCATGAAAATGGATGCTGCCAAGCGATTGGATTTCTACAATAGTCCCAAAGCTACCCCAGTGTTTACTGCCGAGCAAATTGCGGAACGAGAGGAAATGCTGAGTCAAGGTGTCTTTCAACTGCAGAGACCTTTGACGGAAAAAGCTGTAGGAATTCCACAAAACAGGCTCTTTTGACTCTGGAATACGAATACTACCTTGAGGATGAAACTTTGGTGGACAGGGTTTTGGGAAATAACGAGTGGCTTCAGCAATTCAATAAATCACGAGTGGATACGGGGATTGACGCGCTGTATCCGGCGTGTACGCGCCGCAGTGAAATTCCTTCCGAAGATGTCATGGAGCGATTCATGAAGCAAGTATTGCCCAAAACGGAGTTTGCTCCATCAGGACCGTTTGAAAAGTGGAAAGTGGCTATATTATACGCGGTACTGTGAAACGTGAGGACGCCAATGTGGTCGAGGCAATTGACCGTGCATTAGGGCCGCTGGCGGAAAAGATGACAGTGCTGTATACTCCTGATTTCACCATCTATATCGAAGACGAGGACTCTTTAGACGATCCTTTTTCGGTCCCGACGCTCGGGAGCCAATTCTCTATGTTGTTGGTCCGGAAGTCACTCGCGAACCGAAACCGATTCAACTGGGTATTGCTTCCTCTCTTGGTCTGGCGACGTCTTGGTATTTGAGTATTTATCCGTTCCTCTTCAATTCGGGCATTGCCAAACGCGTTGACGAGGATTTAGCTTCGGTCGATGCTGGTTTGCAGCCTGATTTGCTTTGGTTGACCGATTTGAGCGTACCACTGTTTGCTTCTTTCATGAGCATTCTATTGGCACACGAAATGGGACATATCATTGCTGCCGGTATTCACAAAGTAAGTCGCAATCTTTTGTCGAAAGCATGTTTGGAACAATTGGTCTGACCTTACATTATGTTTTTACAGTTCAAAACGACGGTACCGACCTTTGTTCCCTCTTTGATTACTGGAGTTACTAGCACGGTTACTACTTTCAAAACGCTTCCGCCGACAAAGAATGCCATGTTTGATTTTGGTCTAGCTGGACCCGCTTTTGGCGTGCTGGCTAGTATTGCAGCTCTTCTAGTAGGAAGTCAGCTGACCTTGACTGGAGATCCTACCAATTTTCCTGCTCTCCCGCTTGCCATTTTGCGACAAAGTACGTTGGGAGGTGGAATCATAGATTACATTCTTGGCGGAGGCACGTTATATGTTCCAGAAGGAGCGCTGGCGACAAGTGCTGTTGCTGAAATGGCTATTCCTCTGCACCCTATTGCGCTGGCAGGATACATAGGACTCATTGTTAATGCTTTGAGCCTTCTTCCGATTGGCAGTAAGTGACAATTCCATGTCTCGTTCGTAGTCAAATGTTAATGAAGTACTTACATTTTCTCTTCTTTGCAGCAACGGATGGCGGCCGTATCGCTTTGGCGCTCTTTGGTCGGCCTTCAAAATTAGCTGTCGGAAACATCACGATGTTCGCTTTGCTCGTCGCTGGAGTTCTAGGATCTGATCTATTCTTGTTTTACTTTGCCTTTTGTTTGGCTTTTCAAAGCGGCAACGAGGTTCCAGCTCGCAACGAAGTGGAAAAAGTAGACCTGACGCGTGTCGTTGCTGCCACTGGCGCGTACATGATCGTCTTGCTCGCTCTGATACCATTTCAAATATAGATATTAGGTTGAAGGTACCAGTACAATTGATATCATAGAAACTGCATTTCCTGCATCGTAACTCCCTAGTCAAAGAAAATCGACCTCGCAACACAATTCACCAACAAAGTCGTCGTAAAGCCAGTTGCAAGAGGTCGTTTGCTTTTGGAAAACGTGATACGCGTGCTCGTTGATTTAGGGGTTCGCGTTTGAGGTCACATTGTCCGGCACGACCACCCGCACTTTCGCTTTCTACAAACACAAAATGAGACCAATACGAACTTTCACTTCATACATGACACATGACACTCGGTGCTCGGCGGTATGAGGGAATGTGTGACTGTGTCATAGAGTGTGCATGATACATCATTGGGTACAAGTGCTACGTGTTGTCTGTTGTCCATGTCCCATAGCCTGTACATTCAAGTGTTCGGGTTCGTGTTCTACTTTTAGTTTCAGTGTGAAAAGTGTCAACTTTAGAGCAAAGAATACAGTATATATGAAACATAAATCAATGAAGAATGAAGAACGACAAAGGCTGTTCCACAGACAGGGGCGATAAAGTTTGATACTTGACCTCATCATGGAATATGGATTCACAAACCTTTTGTAGACGACTGACTCAGTATCACCAATCCTCGTCTTCTACTTTATTGGCTATACTGAAAATCGAACGGTTCCTGACAGCAATTTATATTATTGGTCAAACGAACACCATACATAACAAATAACAACTGTCACAACAGTAGTCCCTAGTGGCTAGTGGCAGCCGCACCCACACCCACGTGGACATGACAGTCCGAATGCGAAGAGTGCCAATGTTCCTTCGACGGATGCGAGTTGAATGCTGCAAACGCGAAGACCTCCGACTCCTTTACCTCTGACATTGGCTCCATAAAACATGTACCAGGAACCTTGCAAAATAATAATGAGCGGAAAACGTGAAGTCGAAGAGTGCAACGACGGTAAGTATCCACAAGCCCCGACATGTCGCTTGCCGAACGCTCGTATTCACCTTTGCTTTGTTTGTTTCATCATCATTCTCAGGAATCCCAGAGTCGAAGAGGCGGGTCAAAGTCCGATCCGAAGCATCAAATGCTACAAAAGAAAAGAAAGAAGATTCACAAGCAAAAGCCGAAAAGAATGTTGCTGTCAAAGCAAAGCGCAAGCAAGCAAAAGCAAGGCCAACGGCTTTTCCTTCCCGAGAGGCTTATGCAAATCATGGAGCACCGCGAATACTGGGAGGCAATCAGATGGTCCTCTGATGGATGCTCGTTCGGTATCAACCCCGAACCCTTTACTGAAAAAGTAATCGACACGCACTTTCAAGGCGGTCTCTTCGAAAGCATGCAAAACGACTTTCACGATGGGGATTTCAGAGAGTCCAAATGCATGTCGAGTTCACAGGAAGCTGGATCACTTACCATCACGTACTATTCCGACGTGGAAAGCCTGCACTGTTCCATAATTTGTCATCGGCCGAGATGCTCGACGTGATGACAAAAGCCAAGGCAGCCTCGTCGGTTCCAATTAAAAGTCCCCGCCTTCGCAGTCACCCGCAAGAAAAGCAGAGCGACAGAATATGATGACAGTGACCGATTTTCAAGCGCAATGCACTTCACCATTTTTGACGCCTAACAACAATTCCAGTTCATTGCATCACCCCTCTCCATGAACTTTGCGCAATCTCAGAATCTCTCGCGATTAACAGCTAATGATCTTTCGCTCTTTCCACAAGATGCTCTGCATGCTAACAATCATCTCCGCCCGGAACTGTTGGCACTGCAACATCGTCAATTGCTAAGCTATTTGCAGCGAGTCGCAAATCCTACCATTCTAACTGCACCTTCGTCAGATCCAGCTGAGGCGCTCGCGCGGCTACAACCAGCGACGCGGCGACCGACCGAACAAGAAAAGCTCTTTTCCTCTTTTCGACAAATAATCGCTTCGACTTATTGGACGAACTTCGAGTTGCCAGTTTGACGGATGAGCAGCTCCTCATGCTTTATCTCCAATCACGACAACCCTAACAATGTCGTGAAATTTTCAAAGGAGAGCACATAATTCAAAAGCCAGAACTTTTCGTGCATCAAGAAACGATTTAGCATCGAAATAAAATAAGAAACCTTTTTGTCTGTTATTATTACTGCAATACGGCATATACTTCTTTGGCGGCCGCCTTGACAATATCACCATGCGGAGAAGCAGCTGGTTCGACCATGGAGGCCATGTACAAACTATTTGCTATTGATTTGGCGCTGGCGTGGGACAACACCAAAGTGCCAATGGCTTGAAGCGTTCGCAAAATAGCCTCCGCCTCGAATTGCCGATTCATCAAAATATCTTTGGCGCTGGCAACAATCGAATTACAAATGGGTCCGGTCGTTTCGTGTGTTTGTGTATCGTGTGGCGGTTGCATGGAATAGACCAAATTGTACAACAGGGTCGCCACAGACAACCGAACGTGTTTATTGTCCGACTGCACATGTCGAACAGCACAAGCCAGTAACTGCTCTCGATTGGAGAGTGTCAAGCATCCCGCATTTACTGCCAACACATTCACCGCCAATCGCAATGTCAACATTGGAATCGCCACAGCGGCTGGATCCGCCAAGGTTCCAAAAGACGATTCATCCATTTGACATGCAGCTGCCACTAGAGACGACGCATTGTAGCGAGCGCCATCCGGATGGCGTACAGCCATGCGCGCCAAATCCAAGACAGGAAACGCCGACGAAGGCGGCAAAGTTTGAATCAGCCGTTGCAACAGTTCCCAATGCTCCTTTGCAATGTGACTGACGTGATAGCGTTGCGTGGCGGTCAATACTTCCACGAGCGATGCCAGTGTCGTCCGCTGCGAATCATCGGCACAACTCTCTTGCAATTTTGTTTGAATTTTCGACAAGGTCGTGGACGCCGTCGCCGCCACTAAATCAAATGATTTGGCATGCGTCATGGGCAAATGCTGAAACGAAACGAGCGGTGTCCCGGTCGTCGGCCGAAACGCGGACGTCGGGCCCGTCCCAAGCGTCGGCGTCGGCGCACCGACCCGCTGCTGAATGTAATCCGCAATTTGCGACAAGTAATGTTGCGGCAATTGATGCGCATCCAAAAGCGCTGCGCCGCGACAAAGGGATTTTCACCAATATTGTATCCAACACGCAACTGCGCCACACCGCCGCCGGTTTGATCGACTTCAATCGGCAAGACGTGATCGTACTGGACGCCATCGATTGTCCCACTACTCGTACCGCCACCACTGTCATTGCCTTGACTACCAACGACTTGTCCCACTTCAATCCACGTCGACGACGCCGTACTCCACTGCGCCGCAATCGCAATGCCATTTTTCTGAAAGACTTGCACTTGTCCTTCCGACGTCCCCGATGCTGCGCTTGATGATATTCCCATTTTGGCAATTTTTCAATTTCTTCTGGCGTCGGACCCGTCTTATTGTGCGCCTGCTGCACGAGTTGTTGAAAGGCTTCTTGTTCGGCTGCTGCAGCTACACGCTCCGACGCTCGCGTAAAATCCGCAATTGGCCATCATCTCCACAGGTAGCGACATCTCCGTGGGGCAAGGGTACTACATTCCAGACTGTAGTAGGATGCAATATTGTTTGTGGAGGATGTTCCTCCTGCAGTGACCAAAATACGACATGCCCATCTTCGGCACTCGCGACACACGTTGTGACATCTGCATTTGTCGTGACGGAAAGCAACATGGGCGGTTGTTGCTGCGCCTGTTGCGGCACAAAGACTAGAGTACCCGTCGCTTTTCCCGTTTCGACATTTCGCAAAACAACCGTCCCATCGTTTGAGCATGTCATGAGCGCCTCAGTCGAACAATGAATACCCCGAATCGGACCCTGATGATCGTGAGCGACGGAATGCAACAATTGCACGAGCCCCGTCTCGACATGTACACTCCATATCCGGACTTGATAGTCTTGAATGGTATTGTTGACGGCAACTCCGGCCGAGCCTGTTGCGATTTTCAATACATTGGGTTCGGAACAAGGCAAAGCTGTGACACAAGTCGAATTCTCGTGTCCTTCCAGAGTCGCTACAATGACTTTGCGTTGCCAATCCCATACTTTGACGGTTCCATCCCACGATCCCGATAATAGAAAGTGTTGTTTTGAATTCGTTTGCGCCCACGCGAGTGAAGTGACTGGCTTGCAGTGTCCTTCGAGTGATCCCAAACACTCATACGAGTTTGTCGAATCAAAATACCGAATCACACTGTCTTTACAAGCCGTCACGAGTTGTGTTTGCAAACAAGTCACGGCCGTGACAGCATGATTGTGTTGAAAGGCAATCGGTTGCAGTGTTCCTGACAGGACATTGTATTCACACAACGATCCTCCTTGGGTTCCTACGACGATGCGAATGTCCGAGCAATTGTTGTCATTCAATTAATAGAACACAAGCGGTACGAATGCCTTGATCGTCGAGGGAAGAAAACGTTTGCGATAATTCCCATTCGACTTGCATATTGATTTGTGCGTAGCTGCTTCTTCTTCAAGAATCAATGAATGAAATGCTAGATCATACACTAATATAATTATTGTTGTTTTATTTTTGTTGGAAAGGGCGGAAATCATTTCAATTGCGTTGCACCGCAACGATCAATCAATCCGACGGATGAGAGCGATGGCTGGCGAAGCAATTCGAATTGCGGTTGCGGAGACGCAGCGTGACTCATTGCAATAGCATGAACCGTCCTACTAGGAACGCACCGAGGAGGAAACATAACCATAACCCTAACGACATAGTAAGTACGGTACAGAGAAGCTTTAGCGCTGGTAATCAAGGCTGGGAAAGACGCATACCATAAATGGAGCATTATTTTTCTGCGTTTGGACAGTGATTGTTGATGTTTCGAAGTAATTGTCGATGCGCCGAGTGTGGATGCGCCTAACGTCGAAGGGATTGTCGATGTTTCAGTCAATTGATCGTATTATTATTTGTTTGTGACTGCGGCTTGCGAGTGCCTGTTCTTGTTCAGGCAGATTGGGCGAGACAAACATAATCTTTCCGTAGAGGGCGAACGCGTTATTTTTCCATTGAATTTCGATGCGTGCTGTTTGTCGAATGAATAGAAGGTCTTGGTCACAAACTGTCATAGGTCCAAGCGCAGGAAAAGAAGGACGGAACCATGGTGTACAGAAAATCGGAACGTTTTGTTGGAAGTCGGGGCGAAATATCGCAACCAACCTATTCAGCGTAACGAATTTCGTTACGCGAGAGATGATTCAAAGTGTTCTAACATTGAAAATCAATTTCGAGAATCTTTCCTTTTCGACGTTTCGACTCGTCATGGACGCAAGATTGGATCTTCGAGAGCTGATTATGTTAAACTGGGATCGCGTCGAGTTTTGATCCGAGGAGGATCGCATGTACTTGTACTTGAGCTCTCTGCCGCTGAACAAGACGTTCACTTCGTTAAAACGAGTTGCGGTCTACAATAGTGGTGACTATTATTTCAATGAGACGATCGATCAACCAAAAGATGAAGGAATTTTGCCTCTACAGCTGATTCCGAAATTGCCTCGTTTGCACACACTCGAATTAATCAATTGGCAATTCCTAGCTTGGAGCATCTCACCAGACTCGTTTCGAATTCGTCCACATTGGAAGCTCTCTCTCTCTCTCTCTGATTCGAATCAATCTGGTCGAGGAAGGTCAATGTTGCGACTCGAGACCTCTCATCAGAGCACCTACGGATGATTGGGAAGCTTTACTGGTCCATGCCTTCAAATTGAGCACTACATTGACCAAATTCAATCTCGAAATTATCAACGTCTCGGAAACGACGTTGTGCCGCATGGCGAGTGAAGCATTGTCCAGACGCCAATCGGTGCAAGAGGTTACGGTCTATTTCACGTACAAAATAAAAGGTCTTTGCTTGACACGCATCAGGGACACTTGGGCGACAGCTACTCCAGCACAATCGACGCATAACAGACATTGACCTTAAATTCAGTCAAAAAAAGAACGACAAGACCATGGGTCTGGTTCAGAGTCAGGCCCAAATGAATCAACAATACAGAGAATTATCATCTCGCATCACGTCTAACGAGGACATGCGAGTCGAACAGCTGATCAAGTCGAACAAAGATTTGGGATGTTTGCATTTGTTGTTGCTAGAAGATCCTGCCGTTGTCCAGCTGGGCCTGTTGAGCCAAATGCCAAGTGGTAGTTCACCAACATACCTGAAATGATAATTACAAAACCATTCGTCGAAATCGCAAACGGCGTCTCGAAAATCCTTAAGTTACGCTGACAATGCAAGCGAACTATTGAGTTGATAATAGTATTCAGCTGTAAACATTGTCTCTCCAAAGCAACTAACATGGCAGTCTATTTGGGAATACATAATATGACAACAAAAGAAGCTACGTACACATGATAGCTTGAATTATTTTGTATTGTATCCAGCACTCTAGATTTCTAATTATAGTTGAAGTGGTAGAGCCCAATCACAAATGCTCATAACGCATCCGTGTCAACACAATGTGTGCTTCTCGTGTCGGAAACGTTTCTTGCTAGCTAGATACCGCAGGTAAACCGATCCGGAATACGTTTCGCGTCGCCACGATAGCCACTGCCTGGACGAACCTGCTTGCCCGTTTCATGATATCATACGTTCATTCTCGCTCACGCATCAACGATACGCCGATCGATCGTACTGCGGACCATAATCCATAAACAATTCTTCTCCCGCCATGACATTGCGCTCCAACCGCAACACCACTTTTCGTTCTTGCAACATTTCTTCTGTAATGACATTCACATCCCGTCCTTTGGGCGGTTCATTGATGCGACACAATGTCGTCGCGACTCGAAACAAAAGGGTGCAGTCAAACTGGTGCAGTAATCATCCAAAGTTCCTTTTGCATTGGTCGGATCAATCAAGCCGGAATTGTCGGAAAACCTCCAAATATACGTTTGACATTCGGGATATTGCGACGCCTTTTGTTGAATGCGACGATCGTTCAACGACACGACAACGCCCGGATACGTCCCCAAAACGGTACCCGCCGGCATATCTTGCGTGACAAACAATCCCAAGCCCGCGACGGCACTGGGACGGACATGCAACAAAGACTCGTGATCGTCCAGAAGCGTCCCTTGCGGTCGATCGAGGACAGCGACTAAACTGGCATACGTGAGGAGACCCGATCCCAACCGCAATGTCCACGCGACAATGGGGTCGTTGTACCAAGGAGAAGCGGACAGTGCGACTGTTGAGCGTTTTGAAACGCCGTGACTTTGATGTAAAACGGAAAAGAAGAGGTGCTTGTCGGAACCATAAGCAAAAAGAACGCGGACGGCGTAGCCGCTGAAAAACTTCATCGTTTCAAGTTTGCAAGTGTTCGGCAGTCTCTTTGAAAAGAAAGAGTAAAACAATATGAAGGAAGCTGAAATAAGTGAATCAAATGGGAATTGGACATCGTGTTGCGTTCTGGTGAGGATGTTGGAGAAGGAAATCGTGGCGTGCTGCGCTTTGTTGTGCAGCGAACGTGTATCGAAAATCGATACGAATGATTATATCACACAAGTAAGACCGAAAACTACGCCCATCGATTTTCGATACACGTGGAAGTTACTTGTATAGCGAGGAAAATCAATACGGCAAAACACAACACGCATCGAAAATCGACGAGGCGGACGGACGGTCCTGCGGTTCTGGACATGACAACAAGTGACACGACATACTACCTTTGGTCGTACAGTCACAAATGTCTGTCTCACAAAGTGTGATGTTCCCCGGACTGACTGACACATCACACCATCGGCATCATGCATCGTGATGAGCGACCGTTTGGCGATGCGATGATGAATGTTGACAATCCTTCCTTCCTTCCTTCCTTCATTCACTTCCTTTGTTGATAATCAATCTCTTTCATTTATTCATTCATTCATTGTAGCATTAACGCACTCACAGAGATATACTCTATCAAATGAGGTTCACGTTCTGGGCCGTCCAGGCGCTCGCCTCGGTTGTTGTCTTGAATGCGTTCGACATGCCTCTGCGTCCTCGAACGGCGGCGTTGACGCGTCGTTCTATGCTGGGGAAGTTCGTATCTGGATTCCTTGCAGTCTCCCGGTAACAACGAAAAGAATGAGCCCTCCAGCGTCGTCCCTGCGATCGAAGAACCGAATGTTTCGAGTGACGCACAAGTTCCTCCCTTTTCAGCCTTTCGTCCTCCTCCTCTACAGGACGACGATGCTTTGGTGACTGTACCGACTGCACTCAACGCATTGGAACAAGAAACGGAAATGAATGTATTTCGTGAGACTTTCTTTGCAAATTTGCCCAAAGTGGAAGAACTCACACAGGTGGTGATTGGGGCGGAAAGCGACGACTCACAGACGACGACGAAAATGATGAGTACGCCGCCGCCGTCTTTCAACAACAACAACAACAACAACAACAACGGTCAAGGCCCACGCAATCCTCGATCCTTTGACGGAGGAAACAATAATGGGCCTGCCAGGAGTAACAATAATATTGGGCCGCCGCCGAATTGGGAAACACGAGGAGGTAACAGCAACAACGGACCGCCACCTGGTTGGGAACCAAGACGAGGAAACAACAATGGTCCTCCCCGCCTTCTGAACAGCGACGATCCGACAATGCGAATGGTTGGAATCCGGCTGCAGGACCACAAGAAGAAGAAGTCGATCCCATGGCAGCGTATTTGGCTGCAGTCGGACAAATCAAGCCTCCTCAGTCACAACCAGATGTGCGTCGGAACGATGGGCCCAACAATAGTGGACCGATGCGAGGAATGCAAGCGCAGGGCATGCAATCGTCTCCGCCGACTCGAAACAATGAAGGTCCTCCTCGCTCTTTTCGCCTCCACCAATAAATAATAACAACGTGCAAGACTCGGGTCGCAGACCCATGGAAATGCCTCCTGCTCGCAACGACGGGCAGCCTCGCTCGTTTTCTCCTCCGCAGACAAATAACATGCCACCTACCGAATCAGGACGACGTCCAATGGAAATGCCGCCGGCTCGTAATGATCCTCGTTCGTTTTCGCCGCCGCAGGAAAATAGCATATCACCACCAGCATCGGCTGGACGACCCAGGAGATGCCGCCGGCACGTAATCAAGCTTCTCCACGCTCTTTCTCTCCGCCGCAATCCAACAATATACCACCGCCAGCATCGAATGGACGACCGATTGCTATGCCACCGTCTCGAACTGAGGGTCCTCCTCGCTCATTTTCTCCGCCGCAAACGACAGATTCAGCTCGACGACCGATGGAAATGCCCCAGCTCGTAATGCTGGTCGAGAATTACCCAAAGCCCAACCGTCCCTCCTAATTTCACGCCTCGGCCTCCGACACAAAAGCCTTTTTTGCTGCAAACAACCTTGACAGGCAAGTCGACAGTGCTGTTGCAGATGCTATGAATGCCATCAAAGCTGCGGACGAAAAACGCTTTCTCAGGAGAGTTTGAAACGAGATATTGACGAATCGAAGGAAAAGTTGACTGGAGAGTGGAACGACTTGATCAAATCCTTTACAGAACCCTTTGCATCCATCTTGCCTGCTCCCAAACAATTCGAGCAGCCTCCTCCACCGTCATATCAAGTCAAAGGTATGACAGAACGGATTATGAGACGTATTCCGTCTGAGCAACAAGCTTCGGGTGCCGGAGGTTCTTCGTCTTGGGAAGCTTTTCAAAGGGCTGAACAACAATGGTCACAACTGAAAGAGTTTCAGCCGTTCACGTACGATCCAAAGTATATGGGGAGGCCGGATCGCAATGGAAATCCTCCGCCTCAAATGTTCGTTTATCAAGACATTGCCATGGGAAATCCCGCTTGTTGGTACAAATTAAGGGAACAGTATGGTAAGGAGCTTGATTTCGATATCGTGGTGTGCGGCGGAACTTTGGGAATTTTCTTTGCGGCTGCGTTACAACTTCAAGGGCACAGCGTATGTGTTGTTGAAGCGGGTGAATTGCGGGGGCGAGAACAAGAGTGGAACCTTAGCATGGACGAGCTGTATGAGCTGGTGGAGATGGGTATATTGACGGAACAAGATGTCGATGATTCCGTCAAAACTGAATTTCCTGGTTGCCGTTCTGGGTTCAAAAACAAAGAGATTTCACCGCTGGGAGGAGGTTACATGGACAATAAAGTCGGCTTTGAATGTTTCACGGAAGATGTATTGAATCTCGGGGTGGCCCCGACCATTTTGCTGCAACGCGCAGCCAAAACTTTGTTGAAAAAGGGGTGTCATCAAGGACCGAACACGTATGTCGGGGTAGCAATCTCAGAAACGATTGGCGCCGCTGTAGATATCGGGGACGACAAGGAACCGATTACAGCCCGATTGATCATCGATTGTATGGGGAACGGAAGTCCCATATCCAGGCAACAGCGCCACGGGCAGAAACCGGATGGTGTATGTGTCGTGGTTGGGTCTTGTGCGTCTGGATACGACCCTCGTACGAATGTTATTGGGGATTTGATTTATACGAATCAGGTGATTGCTGATAAAGGTGAAAATGGAAGACAGCAATACTTTTGGGAAGCATTCCCGGTCGGTATAGGCCGCAATGGAAAAGAACCGGGGACGAGTGATGTAAAGACGACGTACATGTTCACCTACTTGGACGCCGATGCAAGCCGGCCTTCGCTGGAGTCGTTTATGGAAGACTATTGGTCGTTACTTCCGGTTTATCAGCCGTCAATCGAAAATCCTGAGGAAAACCTTGACTTCAAGCGAGTATTGTTTGCTTATTTTCCAACCTATCGCGACTCTCCACTCAAACCTCAATGGAACCGAGTCCTCGCTGTCGGAGACGCATCTGGTATTCAAAGCCCTCTCAGTTTCGGTGGGTTTGGTGCTTTGACAAGACATCTGTCTCGCATTACTGGAGCTGTTACGGAAGCTCTCGAATTGGATTTATTGCACAAAGATGATCTGGGCGCCATTAATGCGTACACACCCAACCTCAGTGCGACCTGGATGTTTCAAAAGCAATGTCGGTCAAGCCTGGTCAAAGGACCGACGCCGATTTCGTCAATCGTCTCTTGGCAGTCAACTTTGAAGTTATGGATGAAATGGGAAAGCGCACAATCAAACCATTTCTCCAAGATGTTGTGCGATTCGATGGTTTGGTGAGCTCCCTTGGAAGATGTTTTGTCGCTGACCCTGCATTCATGCCCAAAATCATTGCTCATGTGGGTTTGTCACAACTTGTTGACTGGGTCGGTCATGTGTCCATGATGGGACTCTATACTGCTCTCCACAATGTGGGGACTCCCATCGTCAAGCCTGTCGTTCGAAGTTACGTGAAAGATGAACGCCAGCAGTACTTGTGGAGACGACGAATGGAAGCTTGGGAGTATGGAAGTGGAAGCGACTACGAGTTACCGAAAGACAATTAGTTTATATTGATGTTCATTGCCAGTTCTACGCGTGCGTAATCTGTGGTTTTCCTGGTGCCCAGAACTATAGTATATATTATTGCTATGTATATCATGGAATTCGGCCGTCATTACCGCTGTTTCTTCGTTGTAGTTTTGCTTATTGTTCGTTTCTTCATTTATTGGTAGTCGATGGTGATGTTGTCAAAGCCGCGGGCCAATGTCATCTTCCACATTCGGTCCACTTGTTCCTGGTCAATCTCACCAACTTCGTGTGTTTCTCGTCCCTCGACTGTGTTCAGCAGACAGCCAAAATGACATGGCACAATATGATTTTCATCCGTACTCATGCACACATCGTACGGTCCCTTCAAAATGGATTGTTTGGCCCCGTCTTGAGCAATCCAATTCGAATATGTTGCACGTGTTCCGGTCGCGCATTGATCGCCTCCACTGGCATGGCAGGCACCGTGTAGTCGAGCACGTAACGCGTGCGAACCGAGTTTTGCCTGTCAATGCTTTCGCGTACATGTTATTGGAAAGAATCTTTCCGACCAGTACAATCTTGTAATCGGCCATTTCACTCAAATCTGTCGAATACGAAATATTGGGATGCTTCAATACGACATTGCGCGAAAAGATTCGAATCTTCAATTTCGGATTGTCGCGCACCAATTTTTCACACACGGCCGTTCCAATCTTCCCACCCGCACCAATGTAATAAAAGTCTTGCAAGTTGGGAATGTCCATGATTTGATTGTAAACAGAAGCCACAGTCATGGTATCGCCCGTCCAAATCTTGATGTTCTTGTCCTTGAGATACTCGTCTTGTTCCACTAGTTTCACAATATCGAGACCACCATCATTGAGTTGCTTCATTTTGTTGAGATTGCCCAGTCCAAAATACCGTGTCCCATGTTCACGATGCTCCTTGCGCATGAGCTTGAGCATGTCTTTGTTGATACCATCGTAACTTTCGGGCGTCATGTAATCCACCGGCGTCCGAAGCAGACAAATGATGCGCGCAATCGATTCATTGGCGATACAAAAGCGCGAACAGTAATAGAATTGACTGAACAAGCCCGTCATGTGGCGAATCGCGTGCATAATGAGGAATTCGATGCGCAACGGAAGGTAAATTTTGTAGGGACTGTACGCATTGTAGAGATTGAGCTCGGGAATGGTGAGAAAGTGACCGAGTCCCCATTGTGCCCAATAAAGACAAAATCTTGTTGCTTGGCCGGCAACATGGCCGGCGCGGGCTTTTCGTAATGACGCGCCGTGCCAAAGAGATAATCCCATACGGGCATGAAGAGCGTATAGTTGGCATTGAAATATGCATGATGGCCCAAATGGAACTCGGGGTATAAAACAAGTACTTGAACGGCGAGTACTTGTGTGTCAAGATGGGATTTCGCACACGCACATTCGTGTGACCCCACATGTTGATGACATCAAACGCCACCAGGTAGACACCAATGGCGACCCAGTGCTGTCGACCAAACAAGATAAAGGGCGCAAAAGGCCGGACCAAAGGTGGCGACGTAGACAAAGTGCTCGTGAAAGTTTTGCACCAACGCTGTCGTCGGCAAGGTCCGAATCGAAAGGTGATGAAATCCGTGCATTTTCTTCATAATTTCGGGGACATGCAACCAGCGGTGCACAAAGTAGTAAATCGGTTCAATCAGGAGAATATGCGCGAGCATGGTTTCCTGGATGCAGGGAGTGATCGCAGAAGCCTCGGAAAAGAACATGCCCGGAAAGATCATTTGCAAAACGACTTGCGCGTACATGTGCAAACTAAAGGCCGTCAAGTACTCGTCTTTTCGCGCTGCAACTGTTTCTGCGTCATTTTGTTCATGTAATTGTCCTTGTCGACGAATTGATAATGCAACGACAAGACAATGTGCGTCACAATGATGCGAGTGATCGCAATGGCGTAAATCGACGTGACCGGAGTGAGTTTCGAAAAGAGGAGAGGACCGAGGAAAATGAGCCAATCCCATTGTGTGTTGCGTTTGTGATCCGAGTGTGTCGGGGCGAGGGCTTTGGCTGTTTCAATGCTGACTTCGACGGACGAAGACGAGGTTGTAGAAGACGAGGAAGACGAGGAAGCCGAGCTTCCTTTTTGACTTCGGGTCGTTGGCACATGTTTGCTTAGAGAAGAGGATTGAATTGAATTGAATTGAATTGAATTGAAGAAGCAAAGAAGCAAACCCTAGAGCAAGCAAATAGATTAGACAATAAAGCTGGCTTCTATGAAGAAAGAAAGAAAGACAAGAACGTGAACCGACAAACACTTTCTTTGGATGCAAACGAGTTTGTCGGTGAACCTTCCGATCGAAATTGAAGAGTCGATCCAGCCAAGAACTCATTCCAACGTCATTCCATCATTGGGTGTTGGGTTGCGTCAGCCATGTCACTATACGCGCTACAGTACCATGTAGTGACTCAACTGGCTTCCATGACTCACTCGATGACTCACACACCGCACACGCAGCGGTGCAGCGTCATTCGGGAATGTGGAATTTCGCGTCACGAAAATGTCGTCGTTGTCAGGATTTTGACGTCTGTCGTTTGTCCGCTATTGTCACACTGTCATACTGGATCTGGATAGCTATGGCATGTCTGGCCATTTTATTTTATTCAAACAATAGTCTACTTCATGTAAGTATGTATGGTAACACTACAACAAATTATTGTCTCCATCCTCATTCGTCAAGGACAAACAAATGTCTTGATCACCACCATTCTTCCCTCCAACATTGCAAAACTCGTTAAAGCCGTCCAAACACCAATCTTGATCGGCTAGACGCAACAACAAGATCACAAAGCATCCCACTGTAGCAAATGCTATAATGCCCGCCAGAATCAATATTAACAAGCTTGTACGGCCCGTTCTCTTGACGTACGCGTCAATTTTACTCTTGCCAAACAAGGCACCAGCCACGCAGACGAAAAGTAAAACACGGCATAACTGGTAGGCACAATCCCCGAAATAATGTACATGATCGCAAGACTGCTACTCGTCATGACTACCATCGTCGCGTTGGTAGCTGTCGTGACACTTGGATGGACACCCTTGATCAACATTAACGGACCCAGTATGCTGGCGCCGCCAATTCCAATCAAACCACCAATCGCGCCAGCCATGAAGGAGGAAATGCCGTAGAAACACAGCAACGCGTGATCCCACACCACATCGCCTGGCAAGAAAGGATACTGCACCGACCTTCGCGCTACTTGACCGGGAATTAACTTGGAACCGTACAATGCAGCAAAGCTCAAGAGCCACAGAAATTGAGCCGCAATCAAGACTGCGTACCAGGACGATTCGCAATCAATTCCAATCACCGACTCGACTTCTTTGCCGCCAATCATTAGACTCAATACTAATAGTCCGCACCACAGTATACAGACGGGGATAATCTTTTCGAGAGGATACTGGCGCATGTCGTCTTGAAGTGATGTAATGCGAGCTTGACGGTTCGGATCGTCATTGCAGGAAGCATTAGCTGCTGTCTTGACTTTTCGCTTTCTTCGAGCACGCACAAATCCGCTTCTCTGTTGGTTTCCTTTTCTTCAATATCATCATCATCGTTGCTGTTTGTTAGTTGGCGAGCACCTTCGTGCTTTCTTGCATCGGTTGCTTCTGTCAATTGCCGTTCTCGTGCACTCTGCTCCTTGGCCGCACTGGACTTGTACTTGCCGTACGTCATGTACGCAATCATGGCCAACAATACCCCGCCGTCATTAAATAGAGCCAATTGGGCAATAACTTTTGAATCAAGACACCCAACACGGCCCCAGCGATTTGCAGTGGTGACAAAACAACAACATGTCGTAATCAATCACAGGGCGCGTATAAAAGACACCGCCGCGGTCCAAATACTCCTTTTCTTTTGTTGATTATTGAATTCGATGGGATGATTCTCTCCTGCACTATCATGCCGAATCTTTTCGTGGGGATGACGACTCCTCATATTCAAAATTAATCCTCCAATACAAGCTCCAAATATACTGGCTTGTGAAAGTCCGGCCGCCGGCTTGGGAGCAAATTGCATCACCAAAATCCCCAATGGTACATAGACTCCACCTCCTCCGACACCGCACGAAATGGCGACACCTGCCGTCAAGAACCAAATGACGGCACCCACGATATCGTTCCACCAGAAATGATAGTGACTATCACTACTATTTCGTCCTCCCATATTGAACAGCCGCCGCCGAAAGCACTTGTTGTGCTTGGTATCCGTCTGCAAATAGCCATTGCAATTCAAACAATCCTTCACTTGAATGTTAATGGTACCATCACAAGCGGGGCAGGCGTACGAACCACTTGAGCATTCATTCGATAGTGCGCGGACGACTGCGGGTGCCATGAATAGGCAAAATTTTGTCATAAATCGCATTTTGAGGACGATTAAGCAATATTTGTGAATTGTTTGCGAGTTCTTGTAGTCGAGATAGAGTAAATAGAAGGGATTGTATCGCTGAAGTCCTCGTTCTCAATTTGTTAATTTCCTTTTTGCTGCTCCGCAACTTCCTTTATGCTAAACTTACTTCTTTGCTGCTTTTCAAAAGGGAGAACGCTTGTTTCTATGATGCATTGCGTTGCAGAACACACACACACACACAGGAACAGGAAGAAAGTTTTGTTTCGTTTGTCAATAGTAATAGAGTAATCATGATAGTATTCTGATTCATTCATGCGTTGACAAAGGTATCAATCATCATCGAAGTTGCTTCGTTTTGAAAATGATTGTCATGTTCTGATACTTTTCTTTTCATACTCATGTCGATAGCTGTTTTCGCTTCATTGTAAAAGTTCCAACGGACAATGCGATGGGAAATGAGAATGACATTTGAACGTGTTACAGTCACACCACGACTGAAAATAGACGAATAACAAAAAAATGTACGACCTAGAGAGACTAACCTTTGCTTTTGTTTTGCATTCATAATAAAGAGGAAAGAAATTAACACAACACTCTATAATCGAGTTTCTCGAGACTCGGAGTTACATAAATGATCGAAAGGGATTGTCTTCTTGTTCAGCAGCATGCACGGCACAAAAGTCTTCCTCACTCTCGGCGCTCACGGTGCAAAAGGGCTTGAAGCCATCAAAGCACCAATCTTGTTTCGCCAAACTCGTCAACGCAATCGACAAACAACCAACTGTGGAGCATACAATAATGCAGCAGAGTATTAAAATGAGCACGCTGGCTCGGCCTGTTCTCTTAACATAGGCATCAATTTTGCTCTTTCCAAACAGAGCACCCACCACACAGACGCAAAATAAAACACCGCATAACTCTTGGGGACCATTCCGGAAATCACATACATCAGTGCAACGCTACTGCTCGTAAAGATCACCATGGAAGCGGTGGTTGCAGTCGATACACTCGGATGAATTCCTGTAATCATGAGCACAGGACCCAAGACAAGTGCCCCACCGACCCCAATCAGACCTCCAATCGCACCACCAAAGAACGAAAACCACCGTAAAAGAAGATGCGCGAGTAATCCCACGCAACATCGTCTTCCAAGAAGGGATAATCCACGGCCTTGCGGGCTCGGTAGGCGCGCAACAGTCGGAAACCAAAGATGACGGCAAACATAAACAACCACAGAAACTGAGAGGCGATCAAAATGCCGTACCAGGATGATTCGCAGTCGATCCCGACCACCGACTCCATTCCGCGTCCACCAATCATCAAATTCAAAACAATCACTCCCGTCCACATAACAAAAGCGGAAATGATATTTTCGTAAGGAAACTGCCGCATATCTTCGTTCAAAAGGCAATGCGAGCTTCCAAGTGCGGATCTTCTTTGTGAACTAGACTATTTCTCGGACTATCTTCAGACGATGCATCCGGAGACTCATCCTCCGCTGCGGCGTTTGCTTGTTCTTCTCGTTTGGCCTTTTCTTTTGCAGCACTGCTTCTGTATTTTCCAAACGTCAAGTATACGGCCAAAGTCAACAAGCCACCAGCACTCAACAAATAAAGCCAATTGGGCAAAAGCTTTTGAATCAAGACACCCAAGACTGCGCCCGCAATTTGAAGGGCAACAAAACAACCCCATTCGGTAATTGATGACCGGACGCGTAAAAAGACACCCCGCGACTCAAGTATTCCTTTTCTTCGCGTTCCGTTAACTCTACGTGAAGCGGACGCGTTTTTCCAACACCAGGATCGTGACGAATATTCTCTTGGGGATGTCGGTTCCGACAGTTCAAAATGTATCCACCAACGCAGGCACCAAAGATACTCGCCTGCGAAAGTCCAGAGGCGGGTTTGGGCGCAAATTGAAGTACAATCATACCCATGGGAACGTAAACACTACCTCCGCCGACACCACACGAAATGGCAATACCAGCTGTAATAAACCAGATCACAGCGCCCACAATATCATTCCACCAAAAGTGGTAATGGCTGTCACCCTTTTTTCGCTCCGATATTGAACAAACGACGATTGAAGCAACGATTGTGCGTCAAGTCGGTTTGTAAGAAGCCATCGCATTCCAGACAGTCGTCGACTTGAATGGTCACCGTTCCTTCGCAAGCCGGGCACGTGAACGAGTCTCCGCTTGGGCATTCACCCGTAAAGGCATGAGCGAAGGAAGCGAACAAGAATAGTAGTGTGAATGGAAAGAGGCGCATGGCAATTGAATGATTAACAACAAACAAACAACAAAACGGCAGTCAAACGGAAGTTCACGAGGTCGGCGAGCGGTCTTGTGCGAGGTTTCCTGCCGAATACGACCTTTTCGGTCTAAATTTTCGTTACGCTTGTATACACGTAGTAACTTGACACGTCGCGCTACGTGACCTCGTGGTGATGTCGTTACTGGAGCTATCATCAAATCATTCAGCAACTAAAGACTCTAACTTTTGTGTACAGAACATGCTGTGTATGACGTGGGATGTTGATGTGACGTACGTAAGTTTGAATCATGAATTATCGTGAGTTGAGGCAATCCGGCCCACGACGAAGGACGAGCCTCTCTAGCTCTCTAGGTCTCTCTCTTAAGGACGAGCAACAATTCGAGGACCCGGAAAAGCCTTGCATCAACCCGCAATCCATTCTAAATTGGCCTATCTTAAATCGTGGTGGATGAGCACACGTCCTAAAAAAAACAAAAAATGAAGCCGTTCGATGCTAGCACCTATAATCTGAGGTACAGGTATAAAAATCTTTCTCCATTGAATCGAGCTTTGTGGATGGCGCAAATGATTCTACAATATAAAGGCTTACACAACGGAACCAACAAAATGACAATCTAGCTGCGTGAACGACTTACGGTTACAGGTTACATCGTCATGTCAATGTCTTTCTCCGTCCACCAAACTTACTGTCGTCACGCTTGTGTTTGATCTTTGTTGCAGCCCGCAGCCCCTTTGCACGTCATAACATGTCGTATGTCACTGACTCTCGCAAACTCTTTCGCTCCTTCTGACTTGGTTCCTGTCCTGCATCTTTGGATAATTCCGCTGTTCTGTTGTTCTAGCTCAAAAGGAAGAGCGTGGGGCGCGTGGCATGCGTCAGATTCGGAAAGCGGAAAGCGGTGAGGCGATGGTATTCGAGACTGCAGTGGAGCGGGGCGGGGCGGAGTCCTCAAATCTTTACTAAGTGCGTACAAAGTGTGAACTGAGAAGTGTGACGTGAACAGAGGAATTGCGGAGGCGTCTGGCCTCTGCCCGCTGAGCTGGCCGTGAACAAGGATCCCACAGTCGATCCCAGTGAGATTTTGGGCCTTTTCGGAAGTCTGTCCGGCCGTCGAACATGGTAAAGGCCTAAAATCCCGGATAAAAGCCTGTTAAGAATGGCGTGAAGGCAAGCGGTCAGATGTGAGATAAAGTGACATGATGTGACTTAGTGCTTAGTGTGTCTTGCGGAAAAGGGACCGATGTGGCACTTTCGGTAGTACAGTCCTGGTCACAGCACGTGCGATGTCGTCCGCATGTCCTTTGTCCATTCGACATTGTTATTGACTGAATAACGCGCTTTTCGAAACCGGTTCACCTTTGAAACCTTATCGGGACCGAATCCAAGTACTAAAAAGAACACGTCACTACAGGGAATCCCACTTGGTCAGCCACTCTGGTCCAATTCTCTTTCTCTCCGCTCTTTCTCGCCGCCGCCCAACCACGCTGGAGAAAAACCATCCATCACTTGAAATCTCTCATAAAACAGTTTTGCCGACAAACACATACAAACAAAATCATCATGAATAACAGTTACGCCGCCATTCAATTAAATAATATGGGAGTTGCTCTCATGGAGCGCCGTTGCTTTGACGAGGCTTTGGAGACATTCAATCAAGGACTGAATGTCTTGCAACACAAGCTTACTTTGTCTAAGGCCGAGATTGAGCACAAGCTCTACCGGGCCTCCTTGCACATGAGCGATGACTCGTCCGAGCATGACGACGGCTTTTCACTGGGTGAGGATGAGTCCGACTACGAACGAGCGCCCTCGATCACCGTGTTTAACCAGTTTGGACAAAATATGAACCTAAGTCCTATACAAGACAGCAGCCGCCCCGATGTGTGTTTATTTTACTTCAAGCAGACCGAAGTCATGAAAGCCAGAGATACGCAATTGCTTTCGATTTCCTTACTTCACAACCAATCACAAGCTTGTCACTGCGTCGCCAAGGATGAAAGTAGTCAACATAATCTTGCCGAAACAACTTCTCAATTGCGTTCCAAGCAACTGATGCAGTCGTTCAGCGGTCCGAGAAAACATCCCGGTCTTGCGCCCTCCTTCCTTTGCTACAACCCTGCAGCTTAGAGTTTCTGAGTACAGATTTCAAAGTTTAGTGTATATTATCGATAATGTCTTGATCCCTCTAGAGATAGGTTAAAGCACGTCTTATTCGTTATGTATTTAAATACATATATATGTACCGTTGCATGAGGACATCAGAAAATCATTGAAATCTCATGGTTCAAAACAGACATCTCAAGACACGCCATTGACTTCCATATTTTATTTGTTCGATTGATTCAATGCGTCGTCATGTCAAGCTGTTGATGCTAAATTTGAACAAAATAGAATATATAGTATTCGTGCTTCTCTCACAGTCGAAATCGACATATTATCCCCGGCACTTTGACAATACGCTCCCACACGCCTTTCCCATCAAGCTCGGACTCTTCGCGCAATTGCTGAATTTCCTTGACCCGCACACCGACGTATTGAATGGCCGTTTTGGACGATCCGCTGTGTTTCGCAATCGCCTCGCGTTGTTGCGGCGTGTACGCGAGGGGCAACGAATTGCGCCGTCGTTTGGGTTGACGGCGGGCTTCAAATTCGTCGACTGTGTAGACTGTCGTGTCCAGCGATTCCCAAGCCAGTGTCAGTGGTACGCCCCGACTGACGGCTGGGTTGTCACCGAGACGAGGGAGTGTTCGTGAATTTGGACGGTCGAGAATTTGACTTTGCGTTGTGTTAAATCATCATCGGAGTGAGGTGAAATATCACTCAATAGATCTGTCGTGATCACTGTTTCGTCGGAAGGATGTGTTATTATTATTCTGTTCTTTGACGATGATTTCTGTCGTCGACTCTCTCTTGCGCTTGCGTGAAAACAACACATTTGCTAGTTTTGCCATGGTATTGAAGGAAATTGTCAAAATTTTGCGCTGCTTTTGATGTTGTAATTGATTTTGTGAATGATCAAAAGAAGGAGGTTCAAAGACTTGCTGTTTTATGAAATGTACCGATCACATTGACTGACTCGATCATCTGATGAATGAAGAAAAAGAAAAAAATGGAGCGGCGTCTTGTTTTAGCGAAGGTCATGAACGCCAAAGAACAATAGGCGCAAAATATCAACAGTCATTGCTCGTAACTAAAAATATCGTTCCATGGTTTCAACGGAGAATAATGTACACCGAAAGCCTACTCCTTTCACACGAGTCTTGCGCGCGGTGCGCGGTGGAGACATTTTCTTGCGGACCGCGCAACTCGCAACTGGGACACTCGATTTCTCACAACAGCGGCGTAGCTCACATAAACAATCACAAAACAAAAAAATGACTCCAAGTAACTTGTAGATGAAACACCATGAAGCGTCGCGTATCTCCCTTTACTCCTTCAATTCATATTTCTCGCTGCAATAGCGACACTGTCGAGCATTGAATGTCACAATCATCATCATCATCACGAACATCATTTGCGGCATTTGCAGGAACCTTCCACCGATCGTTGTGCGACTCCCGATCCTGGAACAGAGGGAGAAGATGCTATTCTTAAAGCAGTAACAGCCTTTCGAGAAACGCCGCGAGCGCAACGAACGTCGTTACCAATTGTCATTCCGGTTTGTTTCCATGCTCTGTATCCGACGGGCGGTGCGCCCTTGTCCGACACGAAACTCCAAAGCGCCCTTGATCATCTCAATCAAGCCTTTACTTCTGCATCCTGCTGCGATGATACACTCGGCTGGTGCAACAGTAATGTCGTCGAGCGTCTCTGTTCGACAGAGACACAAATCTCGTTTGAAATGGCCGAAATGATGCTCGACGGAACGGTTACCGGTGACACAACGGTAGGAACGCTCGTCACGAATTCAAATGCCTGTGTCACGCGCACCGAAAATACCGATTGGTACAATCATCTAAAAGAGACGGACGAAATACCTATGAAAGAAGCCTTGTACAAGGGAAATGTGCGTGTGCTGAATGTGTATTTTGCCAATCTGGCGAATGGAGTGTTGGGTTACGCAACATTTCCTTTCAATAACAATGGGAATACGGACGGTGTCGTCGTGCAATTCAATAGTCTTCCTGGCGATAGCGGACGATACGGTGAGGGTGATACGGTTGTTCATGAGGTGCGTACAGTATTATTCCGCTTTGTAGGTCGCACGTTGTTTGTGACTCGTTCATGCATGCATGTATCTTAACACTCTACTTTGATTCAGGTCGGGCACTGGCTAGGTCTTCCTCATACGTTTCAAAGTGGATGTTTTGCATCAGACGGTATTTTAGACACACCGAAAACAAGGGATCCTTACTCAGGCTGCACTCCATTGCTCACTCGCCCTGATTCTTGTCCGACCAACGCTGGTTTTGATCCTATTTTCAATTTTATGGATTATGCCGACGATGTATGTATGTATGAGTTTACGTCTGGACAGAAGGAACTCATGCTAGCAATGTGGGATTTTTATCGATTGGGACTGGGAAACACTGCAGACGGTACGATCCGTCTTCAACTCGGCGTTCCGTCGGATCCTATCAACCTGTTTCCGCGAACGAACCAGCTGTACAGTCTGCAAACTGACTCTTGTGGAGTGACTTGTACCTTGACCGGAGACATTGAAGGCGACGCCGACATGTATGTCGAATTCAACGAACCGCCGCAATACAATGGAAGTGATTCTTGCTCGAGTTCCGCGAGGGGCAACAATGAATCCTGTCGACTGGAGATCCAAAACAGAGATTCATTTCGCGTCTTGTGTGTGGAATTCACAAAGAAAAGTGTCATGCTCGAAAAGCAACACCATCTATGTTGGAATTGAAGCGTATGGTATTTCCACCGCTCAGAATCTTGTTGTCACGTGTTCTCTGAATGCGTAGAGAACGCTTGTAAGTATACTCCGTAGCACCTTTTGATTTTTTGCTGAATGGATCTATTGTGCCATCATGTACGTTTATTGCTCGAGAGTAACACACAAAGTGAATGATGACCGTTTAGAGCTCAAAAAATGTTTTGCATCGGCTTTTGCAAACCATACAATAACCGTTTGAAACGCTTTCTTTCGTCGTCTGATAAACTAGAGTACTAAAAAGCACGTCTTATGCCCGCATTTGGTCCAACAGTTGCTATACAAATACAATACAAGCCCTTTCGTCCAGGCAATTGTTTTGCAGTCCCTGACATGGCCGTGATTCGTGACAGAAGCAATGGGCAAAGGCCAACGACAAGGAAAGCGTGAATGAACGTTCCATAAATAATTGTTCTGCCGAACAAAACAAAAAAAATACCAAAAGGCAAGTCAAGACATCCCAAACGCAACGAGCCCGCAAACTTTTTTTCACAACACTTGCTCGCCACCGAAAAAAGAAAAACAAATAATACAAGATGCTGCGTCTATTCGCTTCCATTCTTCTCATTAGCAGCAGCAGCTGTGTTTGTGCAATCGAAACGTCATTACTGCGTCGAAAGCTCGTCGTCGAAACAGCAACATGCGTCAACACGGCTGCCCACGCAGGCTTGGATCAGGGCTGCAATGTCACACAACCAATGTGTTTTCAATCCACCGGATACGAGCCTGCCGCGAGTGTTGCTGGTAGCAAATGCGGCAAATGCATCAATACCATTGATTCGAATTTGTTTGCCGATCTCGGCTGTTCTTCCGACGCTCCTCTCTGCGACGCTCCTCTGGGTCAAGGCGGGACAGCATGTTGGACGGTATCAATCACCAAACCCAAATGCACGAATACAGCCGCCTACGGAGGCCTCGATACCGGATGTTCGCGAGAAACACCCATTTGCATCAACAGCAAAACAAGAATGGAAGTGGGAGCGAGTGCAGCGGGTGATCAGTGTGCCGCCTGTCTCAAAGTGTATTCGAGAGCGCATTATCGAAGCGGATTTGCGGATTATGGTTGCGGCTCAAAGCTGCCTCGTTGCATGACGTCGGAAAATACCGATCCGGCTCTACTGAGAAAGGGCGGAAAGTGCTGCACGGCCGAAGGCATTTGTGAGACAACATCTGCGTGTCCTTGCAATCGACCCGAAAGTATCTGGAGCAAAGTCGTGGGTGGAATCAATCCCTGGAATTCCAATGATTTGACTTGCATGGCATCGTCGACGACAACGGCGAGTTTGTATGTCACGGGAACGCCGTCTGGGATTGGTGTCAGTGAAGTGGTACTGTCGGATACGGTGCGATGGTGGGTCTGTTCCGATCAAGTCAAACAATCCACGACAATTAGTGAAATAGAGGCAAAGGCTTGTTATGCAGAAGTGCAAGCGGCATCCAAATTGATGGGTCTTGCGACTTGTCTGGCGTATTAGAAATAGTATTGGGAAGTGCATAACGCCGATTTTTTCCTTTTCGATCACTCGTGCACTGCAGGTTGCACCTGAAAAAGATGCAATATCCTCACATTTCACTACCGGTAGTTTTATTGTCTTTAGCGCTGTTGTTTCCAGGAGGACGAACAATGATGTAACTTTTTATTTTCTTCGACTTCGCCTGATCGGTCTCAAATTGTATTCATACGCCTTACCAATAAACATTTATTTGAAGCAGCATTGGATCCGCGCTTCCTCATGAGACACGACCATTCCTGACTAGTCCGTCATCCGCTGGCGCACCGGTACTCTTTCTCCAGTACCCAAAACGTTTGCTAGGAGCGGAAGTTTCAGACCGGTACTCACTTTCATACTTCTTCTCTTGAAAGTAAATTGATCGTCCGTCCGTCATGCCACCTTCTTCGAATCCGATCCTCTTGCGTCCTCTCGTCCTTCCAGCCAAAAAGCAATACGGCACCACGCGACGAGCAATGCGCAGCTATTCCTTTTGTTGTCAAAGAAGAAGCAAGTCTTATTCATTTGATTCTAAATAAATAAATAAATAAATATGCCAGGAAGAAGCAGTAACAATTCACGCCCTCCCAAGTCCGGCAAATCAGACCACAAACAGTTGTTCAACAGTGTAAGTCGTGAGCGGCGGAGGTGCGGGTCTTTTGTGGGTCCTATCGGTGCTTTCCGTGCTTGCATTTGATTGTTTTTTATTCCTGTTAAAAATGATTTCTCTGCTTTCGTTTACTATCTTCTCACTCATTCTCACGTTTCGTTTTCTTCCTCTATACTTTATTTATTCATTCATTTATTTATTTTCTTCTTTCAAACAGCTCAAAGGCGCATGCCCCGAACATCGAGTCAAAGATCTGGAACAGCTCGTGACTGATTTGAAAGGTGATGAAGAACGCATTCAGCAACAATTGGATATATGGTGGTCGGAACCGGTCAAACCCACGGAAGGTGAATGGGAAGATGTCAATCGCACCAAGGCAGCAGCTGCGGCGGCGGCGCCGGCTCGCGGAGGAGGTCGAGGTCGTGGTGGCGGGCGTGATGCCAATCCTGCAGGACGCGGCAGAGCGAGCGAAGGACGAGGAGGTCGTGCGGGACGTGGACGCTCTTCGGGACGTGAGCTTCCTGTTAAAGAGAATGGAAGTGTTCCTCCTCCTTTAGAAGCAGCTACTCCCGTAGAAGCCGCTCCTGAATCAGCTCCAGCTCTCCCCAAGGCAAAGGCAACAGGAGGAACAGGAGCTTGGGGAAACCGAAACCGAAAGCAGCGGAGAAACAACCTGCTGCTGCGGCTCCACTTCCGTCTCCTCCTGTTGAAATTACACCTCCTGCACCTTCTCTTCCCAAATCAGAGCCAGCTTCGTTACCGGTGGCCGTCGGTGGACCTCCAGGCAATGTATGGGCGACCAAGGGATCTGCGCATTTGATTCGCTCTGTACAGGAAAAGCCTAAACCTCCCAAACCAGCACCCAAGGCTCCCAAACCGGATTTGTCGGCGTTGGAAGCCGCCACGGCATCTCTTCAAATCGAGCCTGTTGCTCCGCCCTCGGCTCCCGAACCACCCATGCCCGCTTCTCTTCCCGTTCCACCCAATGCTTGGACACAGAGTCCTGCGGACCCTCCTGCGCCGCCATCTCCTGTACGTACGGCTCCTCCTCCGGTCGCTCAACCCAAACAGCAGCGACAAAAGGAACGTTCCAATGTATTGAATATGGGCCACTGGGACACGGCAAATGATGATGACGATGATAACAATCTTGATTTCGGGTTTGGATCGTTTGTGGATTCCGAAGTGCCGACTTCTGCGCCCTCCAAGCTGACGGTAGAGTCTACAACGTCAGGACCTTCTCCGGCTCGTCCTCCTCCAGGTTTGTCAATCGGTGGAATGCCGCCCATGCCAGCCAATGCCATGTTAGCACACGAATTAGAAAACAAGCTCGAAGAAGCGTCTTTGAACGCCGCGGCTGCTGCGGCTGCCGCCGCCAATAGCGCCCCTCCAGTCCACCAACCTACCGAAGGCATGGATGTTAACGCTGCCGGCTCGGGGTTCCTGGCTCGTTTCCTCCCAATGCCTTTCACACGCAAACGGGATACAGTCCTTATCCTGCACCTGGAATGGGAGGCATGTACGACTACAACTCGGGCAATGCATTCGTGCCCGAAGGCGGGGCACCTGGATTGGGACCTCCCAAGTCACAGCCACTTCCTCCGAGTGGCTTGTACGGAGCCCAACCCGCGCCTTCGTCTGGAAATAATTCGACAGGAGCCAACGCAAACGGCACCGCCGGTCCAGGAGGCCCTCTTCAACCTCCGGGCATGCACAACATGTACGGCAATCCGGCGGCCATGTACTACAATCAACATCACCAAGCTGCGTTCCACATGAATCAAGCAGCGGGTGGATTAGGCTACAACTACGGATATGGCGCTCAGTTTGGAGGTGCTGCTGGTTTTGGATATCCCAAGCCATGGGGCAATCGGCTTCGGGCTATCCAGTGTACGATGAAAGCGGTGCTGGTGCTTACGGAAAGACAGGAGGAAACTACCGCGGTCGAAACAACAATCAGTATGGTGGACAAGGCCAAAATCAACAAGCGACACTCCCAAATCAGCAACAGCAGCCACAACAGCAGCAGCAATACAACCCACAAGGATACCAGCCTTACACAATGGGATACCCACCCGGTGAACACTTTGCTCGTGGAGGATACGGCGGCATGCAGGATCCGTACGCCATGCAACAGCAGCAGCAACAACAACAGCACGGTGTCTACGGAGGTGGCTTCAATCCCAACAATACTGCTGAAGGAGGCGACCAACACCGTGGAAAGAAGGGAGGAAACCGCGGATTTAGCGGCCATCACCCGACACAACAGTTTGGTCAGCCGTTGGGCGGATCGACTCAACCTC
>BROJ01000387.1:0-25223 GCA_026008555.1 Fistulifera pelliculosa
GGGCGGGCTCATGACCTGATAGAACCCGTAATTGCACTTTAAAGTGCAATTAAATCGCTCCGTATGACACAAGTACGTTTTCTACGCAGGCCGGATTTCTCCCCAGACAGCAAACAACAAACACGATTTTCTTCATTGATGAACAATGGCTTCTCGTTTAGCATTATCATCTATTTAACGTTTATTTTACACTTGATTTAAATAACTTTATACCTTCTGGTGCTCCTGTGTGACGGGCGCGGCGTTCCGAAGCCGATAAAGCGTCGAGATGGTCCGTGCAACAAGGGGTTCTGTGGACCTTTTTTCGTTACGACCCATCATCTTCTGTCGACCATTTCATTCGAACGGAGCCTTCCTATCGAATTAAAGACGTAGTTTCTAACAAAATAAGAACAAAGACTTTCTTTATTTTGTTTTTTAAACATCTCTTGTCAATTCCTTCTTTACTTTTCGTGTCCTCCAATCATGAGGTCTTTTGCTGTCCGTTTTGGCACCCTGCTGATGTCGCCCTTATAATGCAACCTGACGCCAACAACATTCTCCTTGCGGTCCTTGGTTGACTATGAGCATCCAGAGGATGCTGTTTTCGAGGCAGGCTGGTTGCGCGATGAATGGTAAGTTATATTTCCTATGTCGAGAATGCAGTTCTCTTGTTCACGATTCATGTTCTTCTCACAGCACTAACGTTATCTTTCCCAAATCTCGTCGACAGAGACGGCAAAGGTCACTTAGAACGCCGGGCTTTCGTAGACTGGTATGTTCAGTTTGTCAAAGGAAACGAGGGCGACGACAGTTCTGGCGAATCCGAAGAGTCCGAACAACGGGAAAGGCGCGATCGAGCTCAAGGAAGTTCAGGAGCTCTGCGGCGACGGCGTTCGGAGTTTAACGAGTCTGATTTTCCCAGTTGTTCGAATCCTTGGTACCACCTATTGCGAAGAAGAACATCGAAAACGATCAGAAAGCTAAAGGGATCTGACGGGAGAATCACCGAGGATGCATTTGTCAGCTGATACATCGACTGGGGTGACGAAAGCGATATCGACGATAGCGAAGACGAGGATGATGAGACTGAAGAAGTAGCTGATAAGCAAGTGGCCGGTTCCGGCTGGGGTAATTTGTTCAAGGCTGAGGAGGGCACGTGGAAATGTGATGTCTGTATGCTTTTGAATCCTGGAGAGGAATCTCGATGCAAGGCTTGCGAGGCTCGGCGACCTGGTGCCGAGAACGCCGACGCGGAACAAAGTGGAAATCCTGCTCCGCAACTTGCTACTGGTTCTGCGAATGGTTCGAGCGGTTTCTCTTTTGGTGGAGGTGCCACTGCTGCTACAGGGTTTTCTTTGCAAGCGGAAATGCTTCGGCAGCGCTGGGCCCAGCAGCTTTCTCAGGCTTTAGTTTCAAGGCGAGTGGATCAGATGGCGTTGTTTCTGGTACCGCTCTTCAGAATACCTCGGATTCCTCTGCAAAAATTACTGGATTGACAGTCTTGGATTTGCCGTATTCCGTCGGGAACGAAGATGCGTAGGAAGCAGCATTGACCTTATCATCATTTCCGCAAATCGTCTCGGTCAAAGACTCGAAGCTGGCAGCGTATAAGCCGGCAGCGTATTTATCAATGGTGAAGATTGATGCTTCTGTTCCAGCTCTTACTGGTGATAATCGTATTCAAGACAACGCAACAACTCGTCGGCATGTTGAATTTGTTGTCGCCCGGAGATTTTCAGGCTGCCGCGGAAGAGTGCAAGCGATTGCAATTGCGGCCATGGATGCGAGTCGGTATTGGAGGATATCGGTCGTCTTGGCGTTGGAGCAATTGAAAATTGTGGAGCAGTGTGGATATTTGGTGCGCGATGAAACACTGGAGGGTTTGCGATTTTATCCCAATCAATATTTTTGCCAACAAAAAGTTTCAGAAAGGTCTAATAATGTGTAATAGCGTGCCTATACAATTGTTATAACGATGATATAATCAATGCATTGACTCTCAACTCCACCGCTGCGGCGGTTGCACTAGCGGAACGTATCGAACTCCCAACAATTTTGTGACACGGAATTCACGAGGATCGTAGAGTGATTCATCCTCGTCATTACCATCCAGGTTCGATGCATCGCACAATCCTCAATGCGATACAAGAACTGCGCACTATCATCCGAGGAACTCCCACTTGCAATGGAAACGATCAGGGCCAACGTCAAGGAAAGGTTTCGGCTGCAGCTCCGACATAAATGGCATCAAAGGGTGCTTCACTGGGCCATCTCTCCCAGCCATTGGAGACTTACAATTCGATCGTATCGGTCAATGAATCGTCTTCCCAGTCCATACTAAGCAACGGTACGGAATCACTCGAGGACTGAGTCTGCGCGCGAAAGATAACGTTAGTGCTGTGAGAAGAACATGAATCGTGAACAAGAGAACTGCATTCTCGACATAGGAAAATAACTTACCATTCATCGCGCAACCAGCCTGCCTCGAATACAGCATCCTCCGGATGATCATAGTCCTCCATGGGGCCGCATTGGAGGACCTCGTTGGCATCGGGGTGCATCACAAGGTCGACATCGGCATCATCAGGGTTGCCAAAACAGACAGCAAAAGACCTCATGATTCGAGGACACGAAAAGTAAAGAAGGAATTGACAAGAGATGTTTAGAAAACAAAATAAAGAAAGTCTTTGTTCTTATTTTGTTAGAAACTACGTCTTTAATTCGATAGGAAGGCTCCGTTCGAATGAAATGGTCGACAGAAGTTGATGGGTCGTAACGAAAAAAGGTCCACAGAACCCCCTGTTGCAAGCAACATCTCGACGATTTATCGGCTTCAGAACGCCGCGCCCGTCACACAGGAGCACCAGAAGGTATAAAGTTATTTGAATCAAGTGTAAAATAAATGTTAAATGAATGATAATGGTAAACGAGAAGCCATTATTCATCAATGAGAAAATTCGTGTTGGTTGGTTGCTGTCTGGGGAGAAATCGGGCCTGCGTAGAAAATGTACTTGTGTCATACGGAGCGATTTAATTGCACTTCAAAGTGCAATTACAGTGTAATTGCACTTTAAAGTGCAATTAATTTTCGGGTTATTCCTTTGGGATATGACAATGACAATGATTATTATCAATCACCCCGTATCGTTTATCACGTTTACTCGAGTCTATTGTAACCCTTTTCAACACATTATTCAGTGAATGGTGCAGTCGGACCCTTCTTCCTCGTCTACAAAGATTGTCAGCGCTCTGAGATGTGATCTACTGAAACGGGTCTTCGGCTCGCTGGATGCCACCAAAACTTTTGGTCGGCGGGCACTCGTGGCACTGTTTCTGTTGAAAGAAGTACGACGGATGAAGTGAAAAGGATATATGCATTCACTACTACTACTACTGACCGTCTTGAACAAAACTCCGCGTACAAGAACAAAATAGTTCTAGTTCTACAACAATTCCCAGTCGATGATTTACATATTTGGAATCCAGAAAATCCTTCTTATGAGCCTCCTACGCAGCAATCCAAAAGGGGAACTACAAAAGTTTCTTGAAGATCACCGAAACAATTGCGGAAATAGCCTACAACATAATTACATGATGATACAACCAAAATTTACCGAATGGAGTATTACCCGAAAAGTCCTTACGTGGAATTCGAGGCAATGCGGAGAAGGAGGAAAAGGAGACTTTGGGAAAGCCGATTGCATTCAAAGTCACTCGAAACATGCTCCTCAAAGAAATACGCCGTCGCGATACAAATCACAAAGTTACAAGGAACAAGGACGAGCGGCTTTTGTTGGAGTATCTTTCGACACTTCCTTCAACGATAAGAAAGATATCCTGTACATCAAGTATTGGGAAAGGGAAAACAGAAAGCTCATCAAGGCTGTTTTGAAAAGCAATCGCGAAATGGAACTAAGGAGAATGGCATATGAAGCCAGGTCGGGTGCGGTGGCGCCCCGTCACTTGCCGCGCGACCTGTCAGCAACAGTTTGAAAGAGCAGCCGAAATTATCTGCAGTGACGATTGGATCGACGGAACGGGTTGAAGCGGGCCTGATCTCCCCGTCGCTCACAACAATGAGACACAATACTGCAGCGATCACGAATGACAGGGCCAGCAGTGGATTGGAAACGAAATTGCCCGCTACGATTGCTGCAAGCGCAGTGATACCAACCGCCCTAGCAGACTGTCGTATCACTCCATCGTCGCCAGCTGTCAAACAAAAGGCGACGTTGTCCGACAAGGAATATTGTAGTACTGAAACGAAACGACCTGCTGCCGGGCCGATGGCTGATAAAATCTTGGAAAGTGATCCTCCTTTGCAGAAGCTGTCAAGGAAACCCAATCGACTGACGACAAGAACGATGGTAGTAGGACGACTCTGGAGACGCTTATGGTCGAAGTAGGAAATCTTAGGCAGGTGATGGCTGACTTTCAGTCTCAAACAAAAGACGAAGACGTACGAAAAGAAATCTCTGCTTTGAAAAAGGAGCTGAGGAAGCGACAGCTAGCGTGTTTGAAGGAGCTACTAGTAGACCCGGCGGTGAAAGAAACGCTGAATGCCTTTATTGAAGAAATCAAGGAAGAAATTACGGAGCTCACAAGAAAGAGACAGCGATTGGAGTGATCTATTTCTGGCTAATGGTTGCCTTGCACGTGAATCGTGCGCTGCGCTTGAATTACGACCAAGGAGATAAGTGCGCGATAAAGAGTCGAAAGTACATAGAATGTGCAAATGGATATCTATTAATGATTTGTTTTTGTCACAGAGCACTCGAATGATGTATAGCATTATGTAGCTGTATAATGTATCCTCTAACAAGTTCGCGCCCGTTTGTTGGATAGACTGTCCTTCCCTCCTCATTATAAACACTTCCGATGGAGGGCACGAGCAGATCGGCATGACCTGCTATCAATAGAGACAGCTTTCGAAAATCGGATTGACTTGCAACGGCAGACTTACCAATCAATGCCAGTCGATAGTCTAGATCGTCCAGTTGACCAAGCTTTCCAACTTGCCGGGAGAATCGATTGATTTTCTGCAGTCGCTCAATCGGATCGTCGTCGCCAAACTTTCTCTTGTAGCGACACAGCGGCACGTCAACTTCAATGTTGCGATTGGTTTTCATCATATCGGTCAACGGCTTGAGGGCTGCTGCTGGGAAATCCTGAGGAATACCCTCCAACATATTGTCAACTTGAAAGAATTGCAACGTCGGATGATTAGAGACCGCCGCCATGAGACATTGCCAGGCATCCGGCGAAAATTGAAAACGTCGCCGACACAGAGCCGCTGTAGCTTCGCATTACGATGTACCATTTCGAGCACACCCATCATCACCGGAATCGCCCATTTGGTACTTACATTTGCCAATCGAAACTCCGACAGTTGACAGTTCGCAATGGCACAGGCCAACACATACCAAGAAGGTCCAGGAAGCGAATCCAATCCATTCCATGTGAGTCCTTCGGAAACACAGCCACAATGAATGATCTCGGCAATGGTCTCAATGCCCGCTCCCTGGTGCCCAAATGTGCAATTACTGAGACATAACGTCTTGAGAGGCACACTCGACATGTCACCGAATCCATTTTCTTTCGAAATGTCAATCTCTTCCAAGCAGAGCGCGTCAATCAGATTACCCGACGAGACAATGTTCCAAAACTTTCGATTTGTCGCTGCCAATTAGTGGTTCGGGCAAAAGGGAGGTCTTGGACGAAAGCGAGCGATTGAATCGGAACAGTGCGCTGCTGCAAGGCGTCATTAAAGGCGCAGTGAGCTTTTGCATCCGTAGCTTCGTTGGAAAAAATTCGCAGCTGCTGAGTTTCATGTGCAAGGGTAGATCGACTTCCACAAGTGCGACTGATTGCGATTCATCCAAAGCAAAGTTGTGAATGTGCAACTCTCTGTCGATGTTGTTGAAGAAGATTGCATTGACCTGATCGGGTGAACATGGAAAGAGGTCCTTCGTTCCTTCGTCCTCGAGCATGGAAGTCACCGAGACACTGGTGAATCCGCACGCATCAGGGACAGTGAGGAGGTGAGCGACGGTTTCACGCTCCACGGTGAGAGACTTGGCGTACACATGCCAATACGAAAAGCGCTCGCAACGCTCATCCGACCATTCGACTTCCATGGTAGGACAAAGATATCCGTCGATGTGAACCGACGATCCGAACTGCGAGACATTGGAAAGAAACGCCTCTCGTTGAGGCAACCACACAAGGCCTTCGGTGTCCTCGCATGGGCTCAAAATGAGTTCCAAATCTTGTAAATTTTGAATCTCCACTGTGAGCTGCTTTTCTTCAAAATCGGAAAGACGCTGATGGTCCGGAATATCCAAAATCATCATCATTTGTCAGCTCTCTTTGGGAGCAGTCAAATGACAAAGTTCCGGGCTGGCGTCGGGAAGAAAGGCGCACACGTTTTTTTTGTGAGCCAAGTTGGTAGTTGATTTGTGCAGTTGTTACTTGCGACGAACCGCGCGTCTTTTCAGCAGCGACGAATCGAGGTTCGCTTGTCCACTTGTCCACGTATTTAAGAAACGACAACGCCGCCGCAGTCCGCTACTGTCATTTCGCAGCTCACCAGGTGTTGATTTGTGAAGTTAAGTTATCTTGAGTATCAATCCGCTTCCGGCTCCGAGTCACCTCCCCATACAAGGCACGAGAAACGACTCGCTGTCGATTATGGCCCACCGCCCACCGCTGTCACTTTTTTCTCCAAGAGCAAGGAATGGTTGTTCACAAAACTCAGGAGTTCGGATTTGTTCCCCATATCCCTTTTCTATATACATGGACACGGAGGCTTTAGGAAGGACTCGAGCTTCGGCTGGTTGAAATCACAGCCGCCCGCTGTCACGTTTCGTGCCAACGCGGATTCGCTGTCCGAAGTACTCCGTGAGTTCGCATTTGTTTCTCCACGTTGGCGAGTTCGCATGACTATACGGAGCTGCGAACCGTTCATTCAACGACTCGACGATCCAGGACGGCCTGCATTCGACCGAATTCGTCCGGCGTGTGTCAAATGTCCGCGGAAATGAAAATCGGACGAGTCCGAAGAATATTGAAACGTAAGCGAGACGAGTGTTCGCAAAAGGAAGAGGAGGAGGTCACATCCAAGACATCATTATCGTCGTTCGTTGTGAGAAGGAAAACATAAAAAAAATGATGAGAACAACCGCACATCGCACATGCCGAGATCGAAGGACGACACGAGGACAAGCGTTATTTACGAAACCACTCGTTCTTTCGTGTCTCTATGTAATTTGTCCGTTGCAATGATAGTATGGAGTGGGATATGATTACATAGGCACATATCAACAAAAATTGTCTATACTTGTTTTCTATGTATACCACTTTCAACGCACAGCGCATAAGAATGATTTCAAACGAGCGTCTTCACCTTTTTGGCATGATGGGAGTGAGGAGTCGTCGTCGTCCTTATTATGTTGCTTTCCTTTGCTGACAAATAATAAGAAAGGCGTGTTGATTAATAATTCTATTTCTTCTTCTCTTTCTGATCCGACGACAAGAAACTCATTTCTCAACAATGTTGCGATCCGTTCGTCGCAGAAAGTCCCACACGCTTCTACCTCGAAGCGGTGACCGACTCGCGACGAGCAATTCTATTTACAAACACCACCATTCTCCTGCGTCCTCGCGACTGCAACGCGTTCGCTTCTATGCCGTGGTCCTTTCGGCTGCCTTGTGGACGCTCTTGACCATGTACGGACACGCTGCGCATCGTCCGTGGCTCGCCTATCTGCGTCGCCTGTCGTGGCTCGATTTGTCGCGGCGAGCAACGGTGAATCATCATACTGCACGCACAGTGATTCTTTCCGATCATTCGCTCGACTTGTTTCCCGTCGGAAAGCCGTCTTTCAACCAAAATCTGGTCCCGATTCCGCATATACTCGATCCGGATTACAACGATTTGGAGTTTGAGAGTTCGTTTGGAAAATATTCTCACGTTGAACGCATTGTACCGGAAAACGACGCTGATCTCTATCACGATCAACGACGCGAATTTTGCACGAAATTGACGACAGGTACTTGCGTGCGTACTACGATGGATATGAAGATCAAATCGTCGACATGGATGCGGACGAGTGTCGTTCGGCTGGGTGGCAGTTTGTAATGAAACCCAATTGCAATGTCTTTCACGAATTGGCGTTGGAGTACGCGCCCGAACTGACGGTACAACCGTACTTCGTGGAGTATTTGGCGCATGGGTATTATCGAGAATCCTATCGCTTTCGAAACAAGTACTGGAAGGCGGGTACTCCGAAGAATCACCAGCCTATTCGATATCCGGAAGCGGAACAAATGGTCCTGAAGCATCTCCGATTTCATGAAGACTTTCCCATTCACATTAAGAATCAACGCGCTGTACTGCGGGAAGCCGTTCTCATGGAGGCACTCAGCATCCGTCCGACCTTTGCCAATTTCTATGGCTATTGCTCGACATCGACCATGTTGCAGGCCGGCAATGATTTTGTGCATCAAGTTGTCCCCAAAAGATTCAAATGGCAAGAGGACGATGGTCGAGCGACGCCACAACAATTGCGCAAACACCCGGATCCATTGAATACTCTAACACCGTCTCTAAAGCTAAAATATGCCATGAGCATGGCCGAAGGTTTGGCCGAATTGCATGGCTATGAAAAGGGTGTGGTGAGTCACGACGACATTTCGTTGGAACAGTGGGTATTGACCGATGACGACAAATTGGTCCTCAGCGATGTCAACAATGCTATTGTCATGGATTGGAATGAAGCGGACGGTTCCTATTGTCCGTATGAAATTGACTATCCGTACGGTGATTTACGGCCCGCCGAGGCATATTGGGGAATGGGACGGCTACAGAAACGGTGGATCTGTGGGGATACGGTACGCTAGTCTTTAGTTTATTGACGGGTTTATATCCATTTCATGAGAATGCCGATCCGAAGGAGAATCGCAAATTAATTCTAGATGCTCATGTACCAAAAATCGATCCCAAATATCAAAATCGATCCTTGATTGAAGAAGATTGTACAATGTGGTTCAAAAGTGCTTGAGGCCTTTACCCGAAGATCGAATGGATATCTTTTCGGTGGTGGATTATTTGCGTGAAACGGAGCGTGTGGTAGCTGTGCAACAAAAGTGACTGGTTGAAGTGGCCGAACTACACAAATAATGGGAGTTCCAGCAAAAAACATGTATCCGCAGAGGAAACTCGAACTTGATTGACTGTCATTGCCGCTATTCATGCTTTCAATCGCCGATATCGTGCATATTTGCTACAACGGGTCGCAGCATTCCACCTCAAGCCCAGTCGAATCATTGAGGGTGGCTGAATTTATCAGACCGAACCGAGCTGACTCACAGGCCGTTGATCGGCAAAGCTGTATTGAAATGAATACGAGTATATTTATATAAAACTCCAGCCGATGTTGCTACAACTCGAAATGGTACAATATTGAATCGCTAGGCGACAGGAAGCAAGCATGCGATGTTATACAATGTCGCTGTTTGAAACACAAGCTTTCTGCCCATAGAAAAAAATCGATTAGACCCAGCGGAAAGCCCCGCTCTCGCTGTTCCATTTGATTCGATTAGTCATACAAACTCGATTCTTTGTTTTCCTCCAATTTAATTCCCCACTTCATGGCAAACATTTTGCGTCGCAACTTCATTTCCACGCGTCCTTCCATCGCTTGTTGGGATTCTCCTCTTGTTCACGACAATCCACCAAATTGCAAGCATCGAGCAACAATTCGACGAGTGGTGATTCGATGCGGCTGACAGGATCTTCTTGTGTCATGCGCTCAAACATGGCATTCACTTGTTCTGGACTGAATCGTTCGTTCATGAGTGTTTGTGCGACGGTTTCGGCGGAATGCAGCATTTGCGTATCCTCATTGACACGCACGGCTACTAACAATGAGTCGATCCACTGATCGACCTTGTCTTGTTTCTTTTGCAATACCGATTCCTTGTGCTGCCGCAATTGCAGCGTATCTTGTTGTATTTCTTGACGTAGTTGTTCGACTTGTGCTTGCAGCAGTTGTGTTGAAACTACGATTTCTGTAACGATAATCGCGTCCAATCAAGACAACGATAAATACCGAACAAACAACCGAGTAAAGATAACTTTCGTTTTACTTTAGATTCGCAAACAACAATGAGACCTTCATGCCGATGATCGTTGTTGTTGTTTCCTTTTCGTGGCTCTCGGCTTGTCCTGAGTCAGTTTTCTATTTACGTCATTCGAGTAACGGATGGCTTCGGTATCGTCCGTCTTGTATGAATTCGCGCACCTCGTGCGCTGCTTTCTACTGACCGTCGTCCAGCCATTGCTATCTCCAACACACTCCTGTGAACCACTCTGAGTCATTGTGTATTCGCCCAACATCCCCGGCGTTTCAACGGCGTCGCAAAACAACAAGTGTCTTGATTCTTGGGTGGGTGATGGCCCGCACAGGATGATTCAGGAGGTTCATGACACTGGCTCGCATTTTTCGAAACAGCGAGCCCTGCAATGGTTTGGTGAAGAAGTCAGCCAACATCTCAGTGGTGGGACAATATTCCACTCGCAATTCCTTTTCTTGATTCGGTCGGTGACAAAGAAATACCGCACATCCATGTGACGAGTACGCCGGCCGCTCGAGGCTTTTCCATTCCGTTCCAACAAGATCGCGCTCTGATTGTCCTGGTACACAACGTTGTCCACGATTTTCAAACCTTGCGCTGTCATAAAGTTTCGAGTCCATGCTACAAGATACATTCCGTCGTCGACTCCGACAAGTTCCGCTTCCGTTGAGCTTTTGGTGTTGATTTTCTGTCGAAGTGAGCCCGACATTGCCGATCCTTTCCCAAGCGACATTGTCATTCCAGTGTGGCTACGCATGTCGTGATGGACGGCAAACGACGCATCAATCCACCACTTCAATTTGCAACAATCAGCCATTTCGAGGGTCAAAGGGAGTTTTGGTTCGCCGCGAAGATAACGGATGCAGCGAGTTTCTTCCAATCGTCGACGTCCGGCTGTTTCACTCTTGTCGTCAGGAACGCAACTGTCGTCTGGATATCGACACGAACTCGCTTGCACAGGTAGAGGAGCTTTGCGGTGAACCGATGGAATAAGTTGGATTTTTCTGGGGACAATTTCTCCGCGTCTTTGTTAATTGTGAAGAGGTTGCTGGTGGCCGGTGTTACAGAGACGCCATCGAAGTCGCTGGGTGCCTCATGCAACAAGTTTTCCACATATTCATCCATGCGAATTGCACCTTTCCTTTCTCAGAGAAGTCGAGTGTCATTCCCAAATAATCGTGTACACTTCCGTGCGTGGCAGTGACGGGTGCCTCGGGCGATCCATATTTCTTGTCAAATTTGCCGACAATTTCTTCAAGGACTGATTGTTCGACGTGGGATATTTTCAAATCGTCCACATGCCAACATACCGTGCATTGATTTCCGTTGATCATCTTGTTTGCAACACATCTGTCGTGCGGGTTAATGGTGAAGCCCAACTCGTCCACCAGAAACGAGGAGATGTTTTTGTAAAAGAGGAGAGCAGCCTGCAATGTTCGTACAGTGCCTTTGCCAGTTCGACATAGATGACTGGTTTGCCATTCTCGATTCCAATATACTTGCGGTACTTTTCCGGACTTACTCGTGCGAGGAGCTCTGCCATTGGTCCTTCAAGCTTCATGTGAATCAACTCATCCATCTTTGAATGCATGAATGCGCCAGGAATATCAACGGTGACCGTCTTTCTTTCTTCGTGCGGCGTCCACAACAGCAGTCAGGAAAATAGACTCTGTTGTTACAGTGGGTGAGCTTGTTTCTTCCTTGCTTTTGTAAAGCCTCTGTGGACGGCCATCGGCGCATCCACGAGCCTTAATGCGCCCACAACGCTTCTGTTTGAGGTACATGAGGTATCGCAAAGCGCGACGCAGTTGTTCCTTGCTCAGTGAGTTCTTGTCTCGTGGGATTATTGCGTCCATTCGATCCAATTGTCGCAATTCTGTGACGACGAGTCAGCTCCAGCTTTTCCAAACGTTTTCAACCCGCGGTTGAGCGACATCTGTTCGGTCATGAACATTGCATCTGTCATTTTGTCAAGATTCTCTTGGAGTTCAGTTGGATTCTGGTCATCCAGATATGCGTGGAGATGATCATACGCTCGTTGAAGTTTACGTGGGCGAAGATTAATGTCGTGATTGCGATGTCCGTATCGCGCATCCATTTCTGCGCAACCGGATCAGCTGGGTCTATTTCATCTTCCGCAATTGGGTCTTCTTCCGGATCTTGTTCGTCTCCCACTCCTGTGCTTCGATGAGATTCGTCATCACCCACTCCTGCGTTTTCAACGGAATCATCGTCACCCACTCCTGTATTCTCGACAGATTCATTATCGTCCACGCCTGTGTTTGCAAGTGATTCGACTCCATCATCGGCTTCGTCATTGTTGTCATCGATTCCTTCATCATCAATGTGATCATTGTGGCGCACTCCTGCGGTGGCAACAGACGGTGCATGATGGCTGTCGTCATGATCAGAATCATAATCATCAGAGTCATAAGAGGCAGACGAGGCAGACGGCAAACGGAGAGGCGTCATCGTTGGTTGTAAGTTGAGTCGTGGTCGCCGTCAACTTCCTCCGGGTAATCGGGATATTCCAGTCCAAGACGGTTGGCGAAAGTGAGAGATTTAGGCATTTTCTGTTTGAGTCCCAGCCGATTTACACGGTCGATGGCGTCAGCGGGCATTGGAAGAGCTGTCCAGTATTGACGGTGAAGGCGTTTTCCAGTGCTCAGGGATAGGAAGTAGTGACCGCCTTGTTCGTTCCCGGAGGGCCCAAGGCAGATGGCTCCAGTGGTGCGAGGTTTCATGTCGGAGGTGTGTTCCTCATGAGTCTGCACGTAGCTGCCGAACTCGCAGCGGATGTGTTTTGTGGCATCAAGGTGCTGTCCTGTGAGGAGATACCGAGGAGAGTTTTGGAGACTCCATCTTTATGCGGAAAGGCGTTAAGCCAGAAAACGGCGTTGCCTACAAGACGTGTCACTATCAGTCTGGGGACTCTTTGAAAGGCAGGATGTTGTAACAGCTGCGCGCGATCTTTGATGGTGCGGATGAATCTCTCAGCTTCGGGAACATGTTCGTCAGCGTGATGTGAAGTTAAAAGTCAAATCCGGCAATTCGGCCTCAAGTGGAGCAAATTCCCTGTCGGCATTGATAACGGAAATTCGAATTCCACGGCGCCGATACAACTTGACGACACGGAGCAGAGCTTTAGCAACCGTAGGAATCTGTCGATCGTCAAGGTCCTCCGAAGTGCCGAAATGGAGTCCACGAGATGTTGTGATCAGGATTGGTACTTTGTTGACGAGAGAATGTCGATGCCAAGGACCACCGCTTGTACTCTGTCCCGGATATCTTCTGGTACCGCATCAATTCCGTTTCGAACTACCGGTGAGGAGCGCCTGGTGGTTTTACCGTATAGTGACCCAAGATTAGGCCCGAATATGTCGTGTGCAGCTCGAATGTCGGGACGAGTGACGTCTAAATTTTTAATTAAGTTGTGATCAACAATTTCTTCCAGCTGCTTGTCGCTTGGATGCATCATGATGTTTTGCACCTGTCGAGCTCGCACAGCCGCCTTGTAAGCTCGCTGGGTATATTGTGACATTTTCTCTTCAACCGTCGTAACCATGGTCCATTCGTAATTGTCGTCAACCTGTTTTGTCATGGCGTACAGTCCTTTGGCCGTAGGTTGGAAACAAAGTGTCAAATTTGCAAGCTGCACGCTGAACGCATTGTCTTTAGCACTATCGTAGCTGACACGGTAATATTTCTGCACTATGAAGAGGGATAAGATGTTTGCAATTCCTTTCGGTCGTACCATACGGGCTCTGGAAAAGAACCAAGATACCCCATCTGATTTGTGGCACGCACTCCAGCATTGCATCGCACTCTCATGCACCGATCAACAGTGTGGATGTCGTGGAGGAGATCTCCATTGGAAATGAGGCATACGGTTGAGCAGCTATCAAGAAGAAGTGTCTCCGTTCCATTCCATTGTGGTCAAGGACTTGGAGGCAAGTTTCTAGCCGATCTACATAGTCCATGGTATAGGCGGCAACCTGCCGTTATTGTTATCGACCTGGTCTAGGAGGTACTGGCTATCATCACCCGTGTTGTCTACGTTCGCAGGAGGCGCTTCCTCGACCTGCGCGCCACGACCGCCACGACCTCCGCGACCACCACGTCCTCTTCCGCCGTTGTTTCCGTCACGACCACCTGCACCACGCCCGGCTCTGATCTCACGATTGTCGCCTTCCCCATCATTATAGAAAGCAAGACCACCAGCGTCATCCTTTCCACGCTTCGGTAGCAACTGGCTTGTAATTCATCAGACAGTCGTAAGCCGCGTTGAGATTCTGCGGGTACTTTTCTAATCCCAAGGTGAAGTCGTTCCCAATGTTGCGCAACAGTTCTCCGTATCGTCGCTGATCACTGTTCACAAGGAAACGAACCGCCAAGAAGCGTTCTCTGACTGTGTTGGTCGCTGATAGCTCGCATTCGGTTGGGTTACCTCCATCCTGCGCATCCTCATCGAGTAAGTCCTGGATACGGCGCTCGAGTACCCAACAGCAGTTCCAAGTCGCTCTGCATTTGCCACACACTCCTTGAATCTCTCAAAGTATTCATGGTTAGACATAGTCTTTGTCTGCTTGCACCCTACCAGCTCGGTCTCTGCATTCACCCAAGTGTGGAAATCATACTGACGAGTCTGACCCAAAGTCATGCATGTCTGGATGAGCTCCAGCAATCCGATGACATCACCTTCTTCATGAATCCGTTCCCAATCTGCATGCGCCTCCATTCGGTTCCTGAGCGCTGGCGAGCATTGATCTTCCACCGTGGAAAAAACTTGTCCGGAAACAGACTCGCTTGGACTTTTACTTGGTATTCCTCTCTTTTCTCCTTCCACAGCGTCAATGCGATTTCGTTCGTCCCATCTTCTGGAAGCTCAGGTTCAACAATTTCATCAAGGTGCATTTTGACCATCCCAACTCGGTACTCCCCGGCATTTTGGTATTTCTTGCTCACGAATGTGGCAATCTTTGCGGTCACCTCGGTGAAAGTCTCCTTTCCAGCAATTATGTCATATTTTGCGTCGCCGAGTTCGGCAAGGCCCCAAGTATCAGAAGCTGCACCACGGTTTCCGCGGTTCGGTTGCGTCGTCCCTGTCCATGGGGTTGTTGGACCCTCCATTGCTCTCAACACGGTCTGGGGCGTTGGCCCCACCGCTGTTGCCTGACATGTTGTTTTTTGTTTTTGTTTTTTGTTGTCGTACAAACAAACCCTTTTGTTGTTTGCGAATGTTGAAACTACGATTTCTGTAACGATAATCGCGTCCAATCAAGACAACGATAAATACCGAACAAACAACCGAGTAAAGATAACTTTCGTTTTACTTTAGATTCGCAAACAACAATGAGACCTTCATGCCGATGATCGTTGTTGTTGTTTCCTTTTCGTGGCTCTCGGCTTGTCCTGAGTCAGTTTTCTATTTACGTCATTCGAGTAACGGATGGCTTCGGTATCGTCCGTCTTGTATGAATTCGCGCACCTCGTGCGCTGCTTTCTACTGACCGTCGTCCAGCCATTGCTATCTCCAACAAGTTGTGCTAAAGTGCACTCGAAGACGTCGAAGATCGAGTAGCGTCTTCTTTTTTATCTGTATCGTCATTGTTGTCGTCATTTGCTAAAAACAAAGAAGTGCACGGAAGTGAAATGGCCGTACTGATCTGTGTATCTTCAATAAGAAACCAAACGCAAAAGCCATTTGAACGACAATTATAGACAAGAAAAGTGTGTCCCTGCAGCGCATATTTTTACACCTCTCTATGTTCCTTTTGCGATTAAATCATGACATAAAAAAACATGCATTGCTGTTGTTCTTGTTCTCGACCGAATGAATCATTATTTGAGTCGTCGTCGATATCTTTTTCCTTTTCGATCATCATCGCTCATCTCTATTTTTTCGAATTTTCGTGACCCTGAAATTGTGTGAGTCAGTCGTCGTCCGCGATGAGTATCGGAAAACTCTTACTGGGAGGAAACGGTTCGGCTCACTCTACTCGATCTTGTCTTTCAATAAGATCTATACAATAAGGCAACTAATTCGATTCACGACAAGTTAGTATTAGTTAAGTGCATTCCAAAAGACCAAAGGTCGCGTGCTTCTTTGTGACAAGCTCATATTTACATCCGCAAAATCTACCTCCGTTAACAATTTTAGTTCGATGCTTTTGACTTGTGTGTTTACTTCCTTTTCATTCGTTCGAATTGCGACTCGCAGGATTCAAGACTTCCATAGTATACTGTTATCTTCTTCTTCTTCATTTCACACCTCAACAGCACTTGTCATTATTTTGACTGACACTACTGCTCACACTATGTCTTAGATCAATCGGTGGCACTTTGGGGGGCACAAAGAGTTGCGGTTGCGTCCGACGCTTGTGATCTCCATACTGCAAGGCCAGTCGCGCCAATTCTTCAAAGGCTTCTTCGACATTCAATGCCGTCTTGGCCGATGTTTCGACAAAATACAAGGGCCGATTGCCTCCGACACGCATACACCACTCTTCGGCGCGCTGTGCCGGAACGAGTCGTTCTTTTTGCTTGTCATTTTATTGCCAATGACGACAAACGGAAACGGTACTTCTTGCAAGGCCGGAATGGAAACACCAAGTTGTTGCAAAATTCCGTCCTCCAGTGCTCCAAATGGTCCAACGATGCAGGATCCGTAATATCGTACACCAAAAGCGCAGCATCCGCTCCGCGGTAAAAGGCCACACCCAAACTTTGAAACCGCTCTTGTCCAGCCGTATCCCACAATTGCAATTGCACCACGTGACGTTGTCCTACCCCATCCGTCACAACAACTTGTTTGGTCATGAAATCGGCACCAATCGTGGCCTTGTATTGGCCGGTAAAGGCGCCGGTCGAGTAGCGATTTAATAGAGAAGTCTTTCCGACTCTAGTAAAAGAATGAGAGAATTAGAATTACGAATTAATGAGAATAATTATGGCAAGAGAATGTAAGATTAAGGACGAGGGGTGATTCTATACAAGCAAGCAAGCAAACGAATGAAGAAATATTGATACGCCTCCTCAGTCTCCTTTACTTACCCGCTGTCCCCAAAATGACGACCTTGAGCGTCGTTTTATGCGTAGACATATTCTGCATTCGTTAGAGTATATGTATTTACAAGAAACAAAAGAGAAGAAACAATAATCAAAATGCAAGGGAAACACCAGCAACTTTATTTTGTTATTGATGATTTTTTTGTTTCGCGGCCCCCGCCGCGCTGTATTTGTATTCGATTCATCGACTGCACTAAGTTTGGGGTTTCATGTGTTTCAAGTGTGACAACGAACCGTTGGGCCTCCCACGTACACTTGAGTAGATACTCAAGTTTCTCCCAAAATTCCCAAACGGCTTCCTTCCGACTTCCGACGCAACGAAAACGAAAACGAAAACAACAACACATCGTCCGATGACTACTTCTTCTTCTGGACTCCTTCATTTGATTCTTATTATTGCGCTAGTTACTATCGATTCATCCAGCAATTAGTCATTCCAATTCATAATACGATTCATTCGAGTCGCTTTCGTTTCAGAAATGACCCGACAAACTGCTTTGTTCGTCACAATCAGCTTGTTGCTGACGACTCAATTTTTTCAGCAGCCCTCTCCGACGACCAAGGCGGCCTCTTTGATCGACACAATCAAAAGATCTCTGCATTATCACATGGAATCAATATCCGGGATACGTCGGTCCCAAATGTCCTGCTTCGTCACCGCCCGAATGGGGCTGCACGTGCGCCAACACTGCATTTGATTGCAACAATTATCGCAACAGCGCTACTTGCGTCGGGGCGGTGCCACCGGAACGTGCGTTCGCAAATGGGACGGTACACCCATGTGCGCCAAGCCCTTGTTGGGTGACACGTGCGTGCCGTGTTCAACATCGGCGCAGTGCGGTGGCTTTCAGGAATGCGTGTACATTGGGGAACGACCGCGACGGGGCGATTGTCGGCAATTTCCGTCCATGATTTGTGGTGGAAATGGATACGGCGTGTGCATGTCGTATCATAATGTGTAGTTGACAAGCGAAATAAAAGAAAGTAGAGTGATTCGAAAATGAAAATGAAAATGAAATGAATAGTCTGGGAGAAATAGGAATGTGTCAAAAGATGGTTGATAGTGGGACTCTTGGGTATTGCTGTTATCTTATCTTAGTAATAAAATTTGTATTAGCTCCATTTCGTTGCCGTGAGTGTGTTTATTGGAATGGAAATTGACGCTGAGCAAGAAAAAACGAATCCAGAAACGCTCTCTCTTCCAACAGCATGACTTGCACGAGTTTCGGCTGAAACATGCAATTTTCATTCGTGCCTTTTTCTCCCGAGGCCAGCTGCTTGTCTTGCAATACTCTTTACGAATAAGGGTTTGCAGCAGAAATCCAATGAACGATGCTTTATTATGATTTTGACTCTGACGATAGTCACAATTTCAAGTTCTTTGTGCCCGTCTCTCTAGTGTTGGCCAGGATTGCGCGACGCCGCGCCGCTAGACTACGGTAGTCCTGAACGCAAAGCAAAACGACATTTTTTGTTTGAAAGGAGCAGCAACGCAACAAGGAGAGGCTGACAGCCTTGCCATTGGGCATTATTTGAGTCATTCGTTCTACAGAACTGACGCTAGACTACGGTAGTCCTGAACGCATAAAGCAAAAACGACATTTTTTGTTTGAAAGGAGCAGCAACGCAACAAGGAGAGGCTGACAGCCTTGCCATTGGGCATTATTTGAGTCATTCGTTCTACAGAACTGATTCAGAATCGATCACATCCCCTTCGCCCAGCGCACATTCAATCCACTGGAATGATTTACCGGACAGCGAGTGTCCGTCTGGCGATGTTGATAAGTTATTAGAACTAGTTCCATCAACGAAAAGCCTTCTCTTGTAGCGTAGGTCCTTTACAAACGACAATACGACTTGTTACCGCAACAGGACGACGAACGATGCAACAAGAGGAATGAATAACCACAGCAGGTTCGGGAAAGCACACACTATACGGGCTGGCCGAATGACAATAAGCTCTCTACCCTGCAATTGCCAAATGACAATCTAAACAAAGGAAATGTAAACAAAGGATCGTAACACACAATAGAAAACTCAACAATATGGCTACTTCGTTATTTCTACATCTTGATCCGGAAGACGGAGAAGCACGAAGACCCAAAGTGTCGCAGAGGGAAAACTTGACACGTCATCATCGTCTATGATCAGACATGTCGAAACGGTACCAACCGTCCCATAAAACTCATCAGATGTCCAGTGATCATCACTGCCCCACACGCCATTTCCCTTCATGGAGCGTAAGAGATGGGTAACTACTTAGACCTTTAGGCGCCAAGCATACACTTTTATAGCAGTTGCCGAATAGCCTTCAGGTAGCCTCCATTCTATCTTTGCTGACAACGCTTCAACTGGGTCTGGCACTTCCTCGTACTCCTGGCGAGTAGAGGTGCATTCCTAAGGTGAGACAGTCTAATGTGGTCCATAGTGTAGGACAAGCAGCCATTTGTCTTGATGAACCTAAGGTGAGGCACACTGCTTTGGTCCATAGTGTAGGGCAAGCAGCCATTTGTCTGGATGAACCAATTCACAAAAATAGTCAGTTATAGTGTACTTTGAAATTCGTGTGGGGTTCATCCACGCGAGTACTTCGAGAAATTGGCAGTAATGTTCCCAACTTCCGACACCCATTTGAGCCCGGTCCCACAATCTGCGAGGCACTTTGCACCGCATCATCGCGCGATACAATTTACACTTCAACCGCGCTGTGACAATGTGTGAGTGTATTTCGTAAGTCCGCAGTGCTTTCTGGAAAATTGTTTGCTTCCTGTCATAGCGCAGCGCTGTTGTGTTGGATCGTGTCAGGCGCGACCGAATTCATTCGCAAAGTCATACAGAGTCTGCCCAATTGAGTCCCCTGTCATCTTTTCCATTGGATAGATCGTCAAGAAACCGTTCTTATGCGTGTAGACCTGTGCATACGCTTTTATTTTCCAAAGATTTGACGTCCGCGTGAACGGTATCGGTTGTGAAGCTTCCTTGAAGCTGTTTGACATTATACTGGCGATCAGCTCAGTACCGTCGGGCAAGTGGCAGGACAGGGGACCTTGTCCCCTGTTGTCGTGTGCACCGTGTGTCGCGCATGCCTGCTCCAAGCCAATAGGGGAACCCGAGTCCCGTTGTCGTGTGCACCAAAGTGTTGCGCGTGCCTGCTCCAAGCCAATAGGGGAACCCGAGTCCAGTCCAGCAAAGCACAATGGACAAACGGCAGACAGACACCCCTTCTAACCTGGAATGGATGCAGGCCAGACACCAATTAACCCGGATCGAATACAGAGAATGTGTGGCTATGCACAGAATTGCCGACGCACCTCAGAATAAGACAAGTTGAGCTGCCAACAGCCAGAAGCTCGCACTCTTTTAGATACTTCCTTATCATCGTCTACTTATTCATTAGTGGCGTCTTTAGCAGAAGTATCTAAAACCTTCAACTAGCACTCGCTCACAAGTAAAACGCTGCGCTGATTACCTGTCTGCCTACGATCTGACGTTATTATTGCAACAACTCACTTTGGAAGCAGCAGCCCTCCACACGCAACTTGACGCAAAACAAGCCGCCATCGAATGAGTCAAAGAAGAGATTCAACACAGCCCGAGGCCAAAATGAACAAACGCTGCACCACCACCAGTGAACCAGCTAACCCCGCTGTGGCGACCACATCAAAATCCTCACACCAGCAAAGTGGTGGCATCAAAGGAGTGGATCAACAAAGAAAAGATCACGTGAATTCAGTGGATTGAACCCAACAAACAAAGAGAGCTCTGTTACGGATTTGCCCTATGCTCGTTCTCTACGGATATGTAAGAAAACGAATAGGATAAAATTGTGTGCTAGAATTTACTTTTACTCTTGATTCAATCATTTCTGAAATCGTTCCAAAGCGCCACCTCACTCATCTTCATTCGCGTGGGGCTATTCGGATCAATCTTGGATAACCTCACTGGTTCATCCTTCATCTAAATGATTAGATTGTATTTATTAATCTTGTTTAGTCGTTGACTTGCCACGCACATCTATTTAGCTATTCACTTTCACATCTCGTGATCGCATTGCATATTGTGATCGTTTCACTGGTTTTGTTTGTCGGATGTTTCCGGCGGTTCGACTTTATCGAACTACTCTTTATGCAATACTGACGTACCGTTTCCTGGATACCTTGTACCACAGGTCATACCGTTAGGAGACGTTATATTCTTCCTAATTGCGCGCAGTAGTATGCGGTCGCCACGCGTGCCAGCTTCTATAGACTGTCGTCCACCCTGTACGTCTGCGTACTGGTTGCGTGCGTGAGTGACATCATCGCTTGTGACTTTACGTCACGTATCTAATGCGCAGTCCAGACATCTCGTCTGTCCTACGTCCTGACTAGAGATTGTATAGTTTAACCTCTTCACTAATGTGATTATTCTAGGTCTATGACAGGATTGTTAACTGGCCACAAGGAGAAAACTTGGCAGAAAGCAGGCAACATTCGCTTTTTTGCAGAAAGAGCCACAGCGCACCAGCAACATGGCTCCAAAGGGTAACAATTCGATTTCGGACATCTTCGCAATCTCAAGTCGGTGGAAAGAAACACAGTAAAGCGACTTGGGCAAGACAACATCCTCGATATGATTGCATCTGTGAAGGTATTGAGTGTGTCAAGTGTGGAATGACCGCATGTCAAGAGTGTTTAGTAGAGCTTGTCTATGCTCTGCCCAAGAAACTCCATACTACAGACCAGTGGTGCATAGATATCTTAAAATAAAATGAAGAAGGCATTTACCCTAAGGTAGAGCTCTTTACTATGGGTGTTAGTGTACAATTTCCGATCTTGATCTGCTACTGAAAATCCTACATACGTGTTTCAAAATCACTTCTAACAATCCGGTTGGGTAAACACATTTTTTTTTGCGCCACGCCGGCCGACATCCATTGGAACTACTTAGAGCTCTTTTTCCGTTGAAGATTCTTGGGAATCCGACAAGATAGGAATCCAAGATTTTGTTTATTCATTTTTTAAAGTACACTATTCGCTTACACCCGCAATCAACTGTGGTCAAAATTGTGAAGCAGTCATTACGACCACATTGTGGCAGTCATTACGATCAGGAACCAAGATCCAAGTCGAAATGACCTGCATGAACTGAACTGAACAGGCCAAAAACTCCAAAGACTTGCAACAAAAACACCGACTTGAAAAAAAAAACCACCACTGCAATCCAACTCTTCCGACAATCATAACAAGTGGTGTTGTTATTCTTTCTCTCTGATTTTTCTTGAATAATTCATCTCACTGCCAAAGTGTGGAGTTACTGAGAAATAGGGATCAACAGCTTCCATAAGAGCTTGCTCAATCAGTTTTCTTGATAGCAAGGTTGTGGTCAGTGCCTTTCTAGGAATGTAACCAGAGCGGACCATTTCCTCTATTGTTACTGGTTGGCTTGCTTTGGTGTTGTTTTTGGTCCTTTTTTGGAGTCACTACACAATGAAAGCAGGTAGAGTGTGTTGTCTCCGCTCTTTTGAGTCGATTGAGCGCAACACTGTCAAGAGGATTGGAAAGGAAAACATCCGTCTCTACAAGTGCCATCCTGTTGGCATCGACTGCACTCGCTGTGGCAAGACAGCATGCATTGATTGCCTACATGACCTGGTTAGTGTTCTTCCAAAGTCGTGTGTGAAGAAAGACCCATGGTGTATTGCTGTCAAAGAGTATTGGGAGGATGGTACTTATCCAGTGGATTTTGTTGGCCACTGCTGCGAACACAAAAATGAATTAGAAAGTGCTGGCCCAGCCTCCTCCACAAAAAACAAAATATGATGGTCATCTTTACTTGCCTGAGTTCTCTCTCCTAATTGGTTCCCCATTTGATTTTGTGGATGTGCACGCGATTCGGTGGCAACAAAAGGTCTCACCTGTATGGCATTGTGTTGTCTCGCACAAAGCTGCGGAGTCGTATCATTCCAATGACATTAAGCTTCCTATGTTTCAGCCAAACAACGAGCGCATTCTTGTGGTGGAAATTCCTGCACCTTACTCTTCAGATATAACGTTAAAGGTACGTCAGGAGAAGGAGAAGCCATCATCTTGTTCGAATCGAGACCATCTCACCATGTCTTTCTTAGTTTAAAGTTAGAATTAGAACCGCCCATCAGACTAAGAAATTCGAGGAAAAACTAGCTGGGACCAACGATCCATCTGTAGAAGAGATCGAGGCTGTACCGTCGTGGCAGCCAAGGACCCAAGCCGTGGCGATATTGACATAGATATCATCACAGGTCGCTTGGACGACTGCCCCGAGAGGGATTCGTTGCTATTGTTTCGTGTTTATGATTTCAAGAAGAAGTTGAAAAGACTGAGAATGTGGCCCACCAATCCCCAGCTCCAGGACCTCTACGAAGAATGTCTCGCCAAGTGCAAGAAGAACGGTTTCAAGCAAACCGTCATGGTGGGTCGTCTGGCATGCCAGTTCTTGACTACCATTTCTTCAAATTCCTGCGTTGGCATGGCTGCTTCCCCAGGAAAGCAGGAGGCGTTAAAATCGTGAAGGTTGGGCGCACCTGGAAGTGTGCCTACATGCGCAAGCGCAAGGGCAAGCGCTGGATGTCTAAAGCAACTACGCATTACGTATAGTCCTCCAAAGCCCGGTGGTCAATTCAAGCTTTCAGCTGACATGATTAGACGCCATCCGTTTCTTTTACAATTTGCTGAGACCAAAATAATTGCGGCTATGGTTCTCCACGAGCTGAACACGTCGCACCTAAGTGTCCCTGTTCAAGATGCAGCCGTCCACTATGAACTAACAGTTGTAGAGCAATCACAAAAGCTGCGGAAAAGGCTGCCAGGTCCGCAGTCTACCGCGAACTCGAAGGATGAGTTCCTAAAGCATCTCAGGTGTTTGGTGATCGAAGACTACATATCTCACAACAACAACACACTGGTGAAACATCCAGTTGGGTTCCATCGAGACATCTTCGCCAAGGGCAAGGAATGTCTTGAAAATAAGTGGTGCTTTGTTCTACATGGGCAGCACACAAACAACGAAATGGGTCGGGGAGGTTAGGGTTAGGGTTAGGGTGGAAAACGGTACTACGTGAGATTAGGCTATAAACTAGTCCGAAAACCACTCCCAAGAGGAGAAGGGTTTGAATCCTGGTCCCGAGGAATCGTGTCATCGTGGGAATGACGATCCGAGACTGGGAACGAAACTAAATACTAAGGTGACGACCGAGTCGTCTCCTAATAAAGGAGGAGGCCCGAGCCATCCCAAGTCGGTCTATCGCCGGAGGGGCTCCATCCAGCGCCGCCGCAGCAGCATGCTGACAGACCGAACAAGCGATATGCTCGGCAAACGCACAAAACCACACACGGTTGAGTACGATCGCCTCCATTTTTTTGAAAGGCGGCGAAGCGAGGCGTCATGAGACGGCTGTCGCTTGCTCGCCCATCAACCCATCCACAGAAAAGACAAGAGGAGTAAAATCTCGCCGGCGTTCGCACAGGGGGGCCGCGTAAAGGTCCCGCTGGCACGTTCATGCTTGGCCAGGACTTTGTACGGATCCTGACCCGAATGAGTAGGGCGTCCGTGTCGGTGACACAAACGCGTCGAAGATGGTGGTCTTACCCGGGTCCAGAACCCATGGGTAGAGATATCTCCACGCAACTCCTCCGCGCTGCGTTCGGCGGTCCTCGGTGGTGGGTTCGCGATAGGTGTTGATTTTGGTTCATCGCGAACCGCACCGACTGGACTCCGAAAGCCTGAGCGCGAGCGACATGACTTCCATTTTCAGGTCGTCATGCCGCATCGCCACCAACCCACCATGCTTGCACAGTTGCGAGTGTGCAAGACTGAAAGGTTTCCATCCATCGCAGGTGGTTGGCAAAACGCCAACACTGGGAGACCCATACGATCAATCAACGCTGTCTAAATTCGTCCCAGACAGATCAGTTCCGTTTAAGGTCTGGGGGGAGGACCGAGCCAAATACCCGTGTCTTTGGCCCTCTGGAGGCGGCGTGTTCGCTGGCGGTCCCTCCTGCTGGCAAAGCTGCTGGAGC
>BROJ01000388.1:0-12486 GCA_026008555.1 Fistulifera pelliculosa
CGACGATGTAGACGCTTCCATGACTTCGTGGGACAAAGCAATCTCTTCCCCGTACATGGCTTCCGCGACGGTATCTCGTACTTTGTAATGCAGCTCGCCTTCGGCAATCGGTAAACCCGAGAAAAAACAGAACTTGACATATAACTTCCAAACGCCCGCGTCTCTTACTTGCACGGGCAATGTTTCAAACTGCTCTCCGTACATATCCGCCATTTGTTGCAACAATCGTTTGTCCGCCGGGGTAGTACGCGCAAGAGCATGTCACGATCGAGACTCCAGTTGGGATCCAGATCCCCATCCACACTCATGGACAAGTCATCCAGACTACTCATGCGACTCGCTCGACTTCCCGCAACACTTCTGCTGGCCACGCTTCGACTCGCTATACTCTCGGGTCCTTTGCGCGAACCGCTGCTTGGCAACCACGAGCGACGAGGAGTCGTAGTGGACGGTCGAGCATTGACGTACTTTTCGGGGTCCGGTAAATTCAACGCCGAGGGCAAACAAAAGACTACCAAGGTACGCAGACCCTGTTCAACAGAGCCTGCATAAAGGGAGTTCCATCCATGATGAGTTTACCCGTAAAGTAGCAACGCCGATTGCCGCCTCGACCCGTCTGTTGATGATGTTTCCCTACAGCGTAATACGCCATCCGGCGTTGAGGTTTGGATGGCTGTTCAGTACTTTGTTGCTGCAACGGAAGAGTAGCTGTATAACAGGATCGCATCGTGAGCTCACTAATGTTCCGTTCCATGGCCAGCGTTTGATCTGGACGAACGTGGAGTGTCTCGAGCGGAACTCGTTGCCGTTTGTCAAGCTGGGGCCATCCTCTTGTATGCGACACTCGATCGCAGCATGCGTCGGTCGCACCGAATCGCAACCCGAGACTTTGGCATGCACGGATAAGCTGGTTAAGGAAGCTTCTGTCGTATGTTGTTTGGACAGTGTGCTTCCGTTGTCCTCCTTGAGCACAGCATCGTCGTTCGAGCCAACAATCACAACCGGCGGCTCGCGCGGCACTTCCCACAAATGGCAAGGTGATACGGTACAAGCATTTTGAACCATGTCTTGCCATCGTTCCTGGAATTGCTGTGTTGACCAAAACGATTGTTTCCAAAAGAGGAAGAAGTAGAAGAAGGAGAAGACTCTTCCGAGCCCGCTTGATTGGGATTGGTGTCTCCGGAACCTTGCGATGATTCGTTCTGCGCTAGCCTTATCTCATCATCTTTGGAATCGGAATCCGAGTCGGTGTGTCGCTTACTGATGTTGACAGAAGCAGATATATCCTGAGGATTCTCAATTGATTGCATGTTGTTGAAAAGAAGCTAGAGGACAAGGAGCAAATAAATGTAATTTGTTTCGCTTGTTTCCTTTGTCGTTGCTATTTGCTTGTTGTATCGAATACGTTGAAATATATACAGAATGGATGAATTGACTTGCTGCTTTTATTGCGAATGCGTCGCTTGATTGTGGCTGTGCGAGGAGGATGATGATGATTTTTCTTTGGAAGAGCCAACGAGGAGATGGAGGAGAGAAATGAGTGCGGAATGCTCGTTGTTCTTTGCGCGCAAATTTCAGTAGCGCCGGCCAGTGTGTCCTACTCTATTTCCACTGTCCGTTGTCAGTGGTATCTAATACGACAAATATTCTCAACGGATAATACATACAACGAGATTTGGTAACATAAACAACCTGGACGACCGTCGCACCTAATTATTGGCGGAATGGGTCTTGGAGGAATTGAACGACTAGAATAATCGCAAACACAAATCTAAGGTGAAGGGTGTCCCACTATGCTATTTTACAAATTCAATTCCTAGACTTGCAAAAACAATAATAGCTATGGTGACAAGAACGCCGCAAGTTCTTCATCCTTCAAATAACGCCATTTGCCCAATGGCAATCCTCCCAACACACACGTTCCAATCCGCACCCGCTTGAGCGCCTCCACGTGCCATCCGACTGCCCCGCACATGCGTCGAAGATGATGATGCTTGCCTGCATGCAATACAAATTGAATCTGTTGCTCATTCAAAACTTCGACATGCACGGCTTCCAAAAGTCTCCGCGGTCTTGTATGCCTTGTTGTAGTAAGTGAATGCGTTCGAGTGTTTGATCGGGGTGTAGTGTACCCGAGGAACGATCTTGTACACGTACTAAATATTCCTTTTCGACTTGACTCGAGGGCCCAATCACGGCCTTGGCCAGCGATCCTTGTTATGTAAATAGCAACAAACCACTCGAATTCAAATCCAGCCGTCCGGCTACCGCCATATTCGATAAATTCCTCGGTGCTTTGCGAATCTCGTGTTGTTTGGGTGGCTTCTGTTTCGACTGTTTGGACTGCTTCCATTCATTCTCGTGCGTCAACAGTTGAATGCTTGGTCTTGCAGCAGGAACGGGTTGCGAGGAAACATATCCGACGGGTTTGTGCAAGACGACACTGACTTTTGTTGTATATCTTGCCATGCGGCAGGTAAAACTCCCAATTCGTATCGGGCGCCAGCTGAAGACCAGGATGGAGGACTTGAGAGGGTGCATCGACGAGACGGATCCAACCATTTTGTATGTATTGATCGGCTTGTCGACGAGAACACAAGCCACTTTTGGCAATGAGTTTGTTGATGCGAATGGACATGTTTTTTGTGATGTATATCGACGAAGAATAAATTATTTTTCAATTATAGAATAGAATATTATCACCGAGGTCAAAGAGAAAGACTGAAAAAAAAAGATCAACAAGTCGGATCTCTCGGAATTTCTTGATGGTGCTTGACCAAACGGACGACGGACGGCGTCAGACAGTCCGCGCGTTCTGCTCCACGAGACGACAGTGTTTCGTTGCTAAGGCACTCGTTCGCTAGGACGCCAAGAAACAAGAAACAATGTTCAAGAGCTCGCTCGCTCGCTAATCTGATAGTTGCACCAACGATGAATGCACATGAATTATTGCTTGCTCACTAGATCGATAATGAACCAAGACGCGATGCAAAAGAAAATAACCTGCTCGAAACATGATTTTGAATGGTTCTGAAGATGTCGCGGAATTTTATAAGTTTATAATCGCATGTTGAAAATATATCTTTGCAGTCCTGACTTTGCTGGATCCTTACTCACCGTTCGAAACGACAAATCGGATGGAATGATGTGATTCTAACCACGAGGCGTCTTTGTAAAGGATGTTATGCTTCTCTGCTCACCTTCCCCTTTTGTAACGTTAAGTTATTATACCGTATGTCTTTGCTTGCTTGCTGTTCACTTATTCAAAATTTAATCATTTTGAATAGCTCACAAAGGCATAGACCTCTCGCCAACTCCCTAGAGGTATTCTTCGTTGTTGTCGTAGAACGACCCTTTTTTCGAACGACCGGCACTCAACATCGACATCACGCGGACTTTCCAATAATTTGCCACTTCCCAAAAAACGGGGACGAGAAAACAAGACCGAAGACACGGAGACGATTGTTATCACGAAATTTTTCGAAACTTCGTGGATCCCTTGAGGACTGGTACTCACAGCAACACTCAAAGTGACAGTATTAGTGTACGTACAGTATTACTGGTACACACGCCTCGCCTCGCGCCAAGAAGAAAAAAATCATGAAGCAACGGACCGAAGAGCCCGGGACACGACCCACACACTTTATGTGATAGTAACTTTTCTCGGTACTGGTTTTGCATCATAGGGAACCACACACAAAGGAGTCTTGCGTTTTCCACCGTGAAGTCCGAAATTTCTCCCCTCGACAACGCGCATCTCAAAACAGCACATCATCATCATTGTTTTGCATTCCTTCCATTCCTTGTATCGGTCATTCGTTCATACAAGTAGACTGAGCTTGTGAAAAGATCAAAAGAACGTTACTCTATTTTAATTTAATATTTTGATCAGCAGAGCATGTCGAGACACACAATCGTCTCGTTTTGGTTGTCCCTGTTCGCTTTGTTAGCAATTCCGTCGCACGCCGAATTTCGATGGACAGCTCCGCCCGAAGACCTCATCGGCGTTGTACATCGATTGCTCGCCGTCGGTGACTTTTCGACCGTCAATGATGCTTTGCAGAATGTGCAATTGATGATTCCGGATCCAGAACCCATTACAGCGCAAATTCTCTTCACATTGACGATTGAAGTCAGTAACCTTGTGTGCGGACAAATCAATATTGGGGACTTGCAGTCGAATTACACGGCTTCTAATACTGAAATGGACTTTTCACTCGAGTTGTATCCTTTCTCCATGACATGTACAGGGAATTATGCTTACAGTTACGGAGGAATTGCGGCCAATTCGGGCACTCTCTCGGCGACCATTGGGGACAGTCGCGTTGCTTTGGGGCTGGGCTTTGCGTCCGAGGACTTTACGACGACGCCTCCGAATGCGACGCAATTGTCGCAATGTGCAGCAGACATTCAAATTGACCAAATGACCTTTTCGGGGATTTGGAGAATGTCATTGCGAATTTGTTTCGCGATGGAGTGCAAAATTTGGTCAGCACTGGAGCTCAGGGTGGTATGTAGAACGAAAGAGTTATTCTTTATTTTTGGTGCTGTCATTCATTGCTAATAACTTTACCCCTGAACTTTACACAGCCCTGTGCAAAGATGCTTCCACTGTATTCTCGTTCCTCGATGACATGATTCTCAAACTTAACGGTATTCTCGATGATTTGAATGAACCCATTACAGCGGAGCAGTTGGATCCGTTAGCAGAAGAACGAGCTCTAAATGTTCCTGCTGACCAGCTCACTACGCTCATTCAGCTGATCAAAGGTGGAGGTCGCATTAGTAAAACGGTGCAATCTCTTCTAGATGAAGCCGATCAAATGTTGGGAGAAATGGTGGATCCCAACGATCCGAATCAAAAGGATCTTGCCGCCAATGTTTGGTTGAGGATTTTTACTCGACGCGAATGGAATGCTTTCGTTGGACTTGAAGGAATTGGGAATCTCCAGTACCATGTTCAAGACGCACAACAAGATCTTTGGTATTGAAATTGATCTCAATGCCTTGAAAATCAAAGGATTGGATACGTTGAAGGTATTCAATCCGCTCGATCGTATTGGAAACTTTACCATTCAGAATCAACTGGCTTGGGACGAGCTTTCGATGGAAATCGAGATGGTGGCGGACTTTCAGACATCTACGCTTCCCGATAGTCTTCTCTTATCGGCGAGTCCAGTCAAAGGACGCGAGACTGTTACACTCTCCATGGGCATGAAGGATGTGCAGGTTAGTTTGTCGGCGATGGTCGCGTTGTTGGAAAAAGAAATTGGAAACACGGAAATCGGATCCTTGCTGCGACTCGAGTATGTGTTGCCGTGCCTGGCCGACAGTGTTGCGGAACTTGCTGTTTCCGGTCTCAGCGTCTCCTTGGGCAGTTTGAGTGATCCCGTCTTTTCTGGAATTGGATCACCGGGTGTTTCTCGTCTAGTGACGTCGGTCATTCAGGCAACTTTGCCATGTACAAGCCATTGATGCTCAAAGCGATTCCTGGAGCGTTCCAAGGACCGATTCGAGATATGATCAATGAGGACTACATTGAAAAGAGTCTTGCAGAGCCCACCTGTTCTGGTTTCATCCAAGACAATGAAACGTCGCCGTACATTGATTTCCGCGATCTTCTTCACACGCGCTCGGAAGCGTTGAAACTGGGAGGAAGCGGCGAGACGCCCTATGGAAGTACTATTGCGCTTGCCTGGAAGTTTGCAGAAAACTGGCTCTTGACGCCTGCGGAGGGATCGCAGGAAATCCCTTTGAATACTCGATTCATTGGTCCGTTCACGGAGCAACAGTCGGGTGTCCCTGGAAGCATCCTTTACAAGAAGGCGCTGATTGATCAACAGTTTGCTCTTTTGGATTCCGAGGTACAGTTCCGTATTTTCGACGTTTATGCTGAAAACTTGGACACAATGGGAAAGCCCCTTTCGCTGTTGGAAACAGTACAGGAGAAGGGCAATTGATCAACAATGTGGCAACGGTGGGTGTCGCTAAGCCAATCCGGGCGGGTGCCAAAATCAACTTTCAAATGGAAGGAAGTGGTACGTGTTACGAGTGTATGTATGGTAGATGCGTCACGGCTCAGATGAGTCTGACGAGTCTCTTTTTTCCCTACAGGCGTATCTATCAATGATGAAATGAGTGTCGAGATGGAGGCTGAGAGTCTTAGCTTGTTTCTGGACCTGGTTTTGAACATTATGACGGAATCTTTGTCCAATTTCCTCTCAAGGGTAAGTGAAGCCTCGTCGACCTTGCAAAAGAGTCTCAAACCAATGCATTTCTATTGCTTAAAACGTGTACGATTTGTAGACATCACAAACGTGAATTGTTTGATGGCAATGTTGCAGCCTCCAAGTCTTGATGGTCGGGGCGCGCGCCTTGCAGACGGAGCGATGCCGTATGTACTGAAAAATCTTACGACAAGTTTTGCTCAATTGAATTTGAATGTGACTTGCACGGACTGCAAAAGCGAAGCGATGCTGAAAGTCGCAGACCACTTCTCGAACGCCGAAGGAACCCAAAGTGGAACTGACTTGGCGGAAGGCATTTTGGATCTCTTGACTGAGACGGTCGGCGCTGACTTCTTAGCGTTACAGTTAGACCGACAGATCGCAAACGCTCGGTACAAATGCCCCCATCATCCAGATTACAACCCGGCTGCTGCTGAACGTGACTTTGATGACTTTGAGGCGATCAAAAGGGAAGAGTCTGTTCAATTTATTATATCGCTTGCAATTGCTGCACTGGTGTTGATCGTCTGCCTGACTGTCTTCATGATAGCCATCCGTGTCTTCGCCCGCCGACAGCACAAGAAATGGCTTGATACAATCAATCATTCGCAAGTTCTATCTGTTTGGAAGCATCAACAAAAGAGAAGGAAGATAGAGCGCAAATGGACGCAACTTCATCAGCTCTATACAAGACGCAAGCAATTCCTTGTTTGCACGAGTACTGATTCCGGTTGTCATCGTTGGTAACGTTGGTCTCTTTTGAGTGGCCATCTCAACATTGCAGCTTCCGTCAGTCTTATCATTTCGTTAGCGGAAAAGAATACCGCAATGACAGTTTCTTCGAGTTCAGCATTGCTACTGGGACTATCAATTTATGGAAAGCGGGCGGGTACGAGTTAGCCATCTTGATTATCCTCTTTTCGGGAGTGTGGCCGTACGTGAAACAGTTGTTGAGTCTTATGCTGTGGTTTGCTCCGCCCTCGACCGTGTCAGTTGGCATGCGCGGTAAAACATTGCAATGGCTCGATTTCTTGGCCAAATGGAGTATGGTTGACATTTTCACGTTGCTGATTTCGTTGGTAGCCTTTCGCACTACAGTTGCAAGGTACGTGCACGCTTGGGACCGCGCGTGAAATAATAACTGCACGTATCTTACTCGTTTTCTTCTCGTTAGTCCCAATGGAGGAATTCTTCCAGACGACTTGTACCGCATCGAAATCATGGTCATTCCAAAGCTTGGATTGTATGCGAACTTTATCGCACAAATTGTCTCCCAAGTCAGCTCCCATTTCATAATCCACTATCATGGAAAGGCAATGGCTGAATGTATGAAGCGTTTGAGGCAGCCCGGAGAGAGCCGCACGAACACTCCTATAGATGGCGGAGAAACGGTGGACGAATCTCTACACTCGACGTCTTCTGAATCGACGTCAACGGATCCCGTGTCATTGTCAACCATTGTTTACCGCCGTCCTCACAGAGGTGACAACAAAGCTCTTGTATCGAGACCAATTGTGACTCCCCTTGTGTTACTCGCAGGAGCGATAATTGTTTCATTGGTTGTGGCCGGGTGCATTCTTCCATCGTTTTCGGCGGAAGTAATGGGCTTCTTTGGAATCGCCGTCGAACTGGGAAGAGGCAAAGACAGTGAAGCAGTGACCGACTATTCGTTGTTCAAGATGATTGAGATCCTGTTTCAACAGGCCAGCTACAGTGGCGACATCGGTGATTATATCGGATTGGGTGCACTCTGCGCTCTTCTGGTTGCAACTGTCTTTATTATTCCGGTGATGCAGACTGCTCTCCTTCTATACAGTTGGCTTGCACCAATGAACCAAAAGCGACGCAAATGGTTCGTTTTATGAATGAAATCATGCAGGCGTGGCAATATACTGAAGTTTACGCGTTATCCGTTGTCGTTGGAAGTTGGTAAGTTGATGATGAGCGACCTTGCGTGCGCTAGACATTAGATCTGCCTGTTGCTTACACTACTTCTTTGCAGGCAACTTGGAAACATCAGCTACTATATGGTTAATATCTATTGTGATCAACTGAATGCATTGAAAAGCCTCTTTTCGCAGCTCGTGTATTTCGGGGTTATCGAAGCGGATGATGCACAATGCTTCCTAGTTGAGGCACAGGCAAGAACTGGTTTCTTCTTCATTGCCGCCGGTTCCATTCTACTCGCTGTCGTCAACACTTTCGTCAGCAAGGGAGCTAACCACTACCTACGCGACAACTCGGAGAAGCCCTCTCTGACTGGATTTGAGCCGAAAACACAGGTTGACCCGGATGAGCTGAAGGACGATATTGATCCGATCCCGATCCTCTTTACGGATGAATTCCGTTTCTGCCTCAGACGGACCCACGGAGATTCAGAGTGCAGAGACTGGGCAGTCCGAGATGAGTGACTACGTCGAGTAGACGCTTATCTTTTCCTCTCTCTATATTCTTACTGTGTTAAATAATAGTACTTTTCAAACTAATTTCATTGAATGAATAGTCTATTTCTTCTTCTTGTGCTATCGCTAGGATGAAGAAGCGAAACGCTTTAGTCACATACGTCTTACTGGTATCATCAATCTATGTGATTAGTGGTGAGCGGTAATTACTAGGGTACCCGGAACTGTTATCAACTGGGCATCGAGCGACCGAACTCTCATTAGTACGATAACGAGACGAAGCAACGGCAAAAGGTCACAAGCTCTGTGCCGACAACAAGAATTACCACCCGGAGCATGCCAAAGACAAGCGCTGTCATCGCAACCTCTCTCTCACTCGTTATAGCGGCAGGAGCTGCAGCGTGCGTTTGGCTCTCGAGTAAGAAGCGTTCGTCTCCTGTGACGCCTCCAAAATATGCATGGGATACTTCGAAACCGCGAGACGACAAAGCCCTGCCCGCCAAGATTATTCTTCCCCGAGAAAGCGCATAATCTCTGCAAAAAATAGTGCTGATAAGCAATCCGAATTGGAGTTTCTGGCGTCAATGACTTTTGCTAACAAGGGCGGAGCTCTCAGACCTCCATCGTGCTATTGCTGTTTGTAATGACGAAAGCGAAGTACGCGCAACAATGCGCAATTTTTCATATCTTTTGTGTTATTATAATGCAAACTTGCTGCCGCCGATAATTATTGTGAAAGGGTAAGAATACGTACATGAGCAACTTTGAAGAGCGGTGCCGGGGCACACCGGACGCGATTCATTTCTCGCCTGCTACAGGGTCGCTAGCAAAGCAACATGTGGGATGCGTGAGAGAAAAGATTCACCCAATGGGGTTTTGAGCACACAGCAACAAATACATGAACGAAGAAGCGATGAAACCGAAAATTCTACTTACCCATGTCTTGGTTTTGCCGCTAAGCTGCGTCTGCAACCGTTTGAGAATAGGGCATCTTTCGGAACGATTCGTTTTCCCATAGACAAGCACTCTCCTCGGCAAACGAACCAAAGAAGCCGTCTTCCTCTTCTAAATTCAAAGTTCGTGACGTATCTTGCAAGCACGGACATAGTAACAAAACAAGGCAGCAAGCCATCGTGATCCAGTCTGCGCTGACATCTGGTTCGTCGTAAATCACCTTTTCACAAAGAAAGACGGAATAATCCCATAAATAGTGAGCAGCTATCAACGCGTTATTTACCTTTTCTTCTTTCGTGCTGCTGATTGCAAAATGCGCAGTACCTAGGTTGCAGAATATGATTGCAACAACAGCTTCCCAGGCGCCTCGTTCACTGAAGTCAATCGATTCTGTAAAGTAGATCAAGTGGAGCGCATGCGGTATTTTCCTTGCGACGCGTCACCATCAAAGTCATCTCGGAACTGACCCCTGATATGTCTTACGAGCATATCAGCAGAAACGAAAGTGATTGGATGAGAACAAGAGACGCGGTCAATCGATGAGCCCGCCAACTCTTGTTGTCGATATGTTAGGAACTGGTTTGCTTTGCTCAAGAGTAAGTATGCTTGATCCGGCGCCATGTCCTCTCCAAATAGATTCAAAGTATCAACGAATACTTGGATAGCCTCATCGAGGCAGTTCCTCTCGGCCAACGAGACTCCGAGATTGTTAAGAGCGAGCATAGAGTGAAAGCATGTATTTGGGTTCATTGTTTGTTGTAGGTTTGTGATTGCGTTTGTTCCATTATGAAAGAAAAAGAGCAAGCTTGGGGATTCTTGGCCGTGATTGTCATCGTGGTTCACTCGTATGACAAGGGGATGCGTATGAAACGCACGAATCATGTTACCTGGTACGCACGTTTTCATGATTTCTGATAGCACAGTCTCCTACACTCACAGCCCCAATGACGCAACTCAGAAACCTGAAGTTTACTACTGAAACAATTCTTGCGTCATCTGTTGGGAAAATCCGAGCTAACGTTCTCTGAACGTTCGCTCCGGAAAAAAGGAAAACCGGATACAAGAAAGTACAACGTTCAGTCGTCACGTTTATGAGGTCACCCATTAACGCCTAACCTTAGATTGTCTCCTTCTGTTTCGTCTTGCTCAAAAGTAGACAGCTCATCAATACTCGTCTCCGTCTTCGTCCTCGTCATCTTCATCCGATGAACTGTCCATCAGGTCGCTCATAATCATCATTTGCATCACAGCAATGTGATATGCTGCAACATACCAATTGTTGGTTGTCATCGTTTTTGTGCGAATGAATGAATCATCAATCATCCAAAAAGGGCGGGATTTTTTGAAACAAGAAACGTTGCGACAGTGGACACGGATCGAGTGCGCGTTGATCGAGAGGACTTTTTCCGCGGAAAACCGTGTTTCCGTTTTTATTATTGCCCCCGTTCACTTAGTACATCCTATGCCTAAGTCTTCTTCTACGCTTGTCGCTTCGGCGAAATCACTTAGGCTAAACCACGTGCTACGTCAAACACTTGTTTTTCATTATGCAAATGTTTCACAGTACCTCTTGTGGAATCGGATGCCCTGGTTTGGGGCATAACTTCGAGTAACTAGATGCGGAAGAAAAGATTGTTCGGCTCGGCACGGATCCAGCTCCCTTTGCTTCATCCATGTTTTTTGAATGTGTTCTTTGCTGGCACAAAAATGAATAACTATCATTATTTTCGTTCCCACAATACATTATTGTTATTTATCGCTACCATGAATGATGAAGAAGATCGAACAAGCGATCGTGAAAGAAACATTGCTTCTTCTGCGCTGAATAACAATCGAGAAATGTCCGAACTCTCCATGTCGTCGCTCGACAATGCTGCTGCAATGGAAGTATTGACCAAGATGATGCGCGATCAGGCGCTTCTCGCGCAGTCCTTGGCTGCAAGTCAGCAGCAAACGAGTCCGGAATTTGAGCGCTTGAACTGCGAGAAAGAACAGCTCGCTGCACAAGTCATGGCGCTTCAGCAACAGCTCGTCATGACACAAAGTCCTTACTTGCCGCCACCTCCAGGTTTGATGATGATGCATCCTCCTTCTCTTTACCGCCACAGCAAGCACATTTCCTTCAAGTGCAAGCGTCGGTAGTCATCGGAGTATGAGTAGTCATCGCAGTCATCGCAGTTACGGATTCGAGCAGCCGTGTCCTCCGATGATGATGTCTCCTCATCCTCAGCCTTCTACTACTAGCATGCACCCGCATTCTTATCCGGGTATCATTTCGGCGCCTTGCATTCCCATGGATGATATTGATGGACGCAGTCTGAGCAGCGTGCATTCCAGTTTCTCGAGTCGATCCAGATCTTCGCATCGCTCGACTTCTTCCAAATCTTCCCATCGCTCGCGGTCCTCCAAGAAGAAGAAGAAATTGAAAAAAAGACAAACTCAGAGAAAAGAATGGAGGATTTGACCCGCCCCTGGAAGAATATGTTCGTCCCGAACACCCACCGAGTTCCAAATTCTGGAAAGGATTCAGTTGGTGGATGACATGTCTCGTGCCCGATGCTTGCATTCCCGCGAAGGTGCTTCCGTCAAACAGGCGTGGCGTGAAAAGGTCACCATTTGTATCATTGCACTCGCACTCAGTGCGTTTGTTGTGGGCGGCATTGGATTCTTGCCCATTTATTTCTGTCGATCGAGTTTCAAATACACGACTGCGGAATTGCAAGAAAGAGATGAGAGTTGGACGTCACTCTATGGTCGTATCTATATCTTTGATCAGACCTTTCGTCATCCGGGAGGCAATGAAAATACGATGGACCGACTGATTAAGAAGGACGCATCGTCATTGTTTCCTCGCGCACCCTTGACGGCCTTGCCCAATTATTGTCTTGATATGGACAAGTCGG